>SJXQ01007164.1:101363-112830 GCA_006408695.1 Aepyceros melampus
TCTCTTCTTTTCACAGCTATCTGTAAGGTCTCCCCAGACAGCCGTTTTGCTTTTTTGCATTTCTTTTCCATGGGAATGGTCTTGATCCCTGTCTCCTGTACAATGTCACGAACCTCATTCCATAGTTCATCAGGCACTCTATCAGATCTAAGAACTTAAATCTATTTCTCACTTCCACTGTATAATCATAAGGGATTTGATTGAGGTCATACCTGAATGGTCTAGCGGTTTTCCCTACTTTCTTCAATTTAAGTCTGAATTTGGCAATTAGGAGTTCATGATCTGAGCCACAGTCAGCTCCCGGTCTTATTTTAGTTGACTGTATAGAGCTTCTCCATCTTTGGCTGCAAAGAATATAATCAATCTGATTTGCTGTTGACCATCTGGTGATGTCCATGTGTAGAGTCCTCTCTTGTGTTGTTGGAAGAGGGTGTTTGCTATGACCAGTGCATTTTCTTGACAAAACTCTATTAGTCTTTGCCCTGCTTCATTCCATTTTCCAAGGCCAAATTTGCCTGTTACTCCAGGTGTTTCTTGACTTCCTACTTTTGCATTCCAGTCCCCTATAATGAAAAGGACATCTTTTTTTGGTGTTAGTTTTAAAAGGTCTTGTAGGTCTTCATAAAACCATTCAACTTCAGCTTCTTCAGCATTACTGGTTGGGGCATAGACTTGGATAACTGTGATATTGAATGGTTTGCCTTGGAGATGAACAGAGATCATTCTGTCATTTCTGAGACTGCATCCAAGTACTACATTTCGGACTCTTTTGTTGACCATGATGGCTATTCCATTTCTTCTGAGGGATTCCTGCCCACAGTAGTAGATATAATGGTCATCTGAGTTAAATTCACCCATTCCAGTCCATTTTAATTTGCTGATTCCTAGAATTTCGACGTTCACCCTTGCCATCTTTTGTTTGACCACTTCCTATTTGCCTTGATTCATGGACCTGACATCCAGGTTCCTATGCAATACTGCTCTTTACAGCATTAGATCTTACTTCTATCACCAGTCACATCCACAACTGGGTATTGTTTTTGCTTTGGCTCCATCCCTTCATTCTGTCTGGAGTTATTTCTCCACTGATCTCCAGTAGCATATTGGGCACCTACTGACCTGGGGAGTTCCTTTTTCGGTATCCTATCATTTTGCCTTTTCATACTGTTCATGGGGTTCTCAGGCAAAAATACTGAAGTGGCTTGCCATTCCCTTCTTCAGTGGACCACATTCTGTCAGACCTCTCCACCGTGACCTGCCCATCTTGGGTTGCCCTGCAGGCATGGCTTGGTTTCATTGAGTTAGACAAGGCTGTCGTCCTAGTGTGATTAGATTGACTAGTCAGGCAAATAATAATTAAGATTTTGGAACATACACACATACATGTACACCCATAAGCAAAATAAAAATTGTCCAAGAAAAATAAAGTCCAATAGATTGACCTGGCCACAAAGAAAACCAAAAATGATATCCACCTGTTAAGAACAAAACTAACCAAAGCACAAACTAAAAAACAAAACTAAAGCAAAAACAAAGCAATGAAGACACAACTAACAATTATGGTGAGAAAATGAAAGAAAAGAAAGAAAGAGTAGAAATGCAAAGTTAAATATAGGTAAATAAAGAAGATTTATATACGTTAAAGATTAATTACAAGGGGAGAATAGTAGGGTAAAGAAAACAAAGGAAAAATGTAGAAAACAATAACAAGTTTAAAATTTTAAAAATTAAAATTAAAAGAAGAGAAAAAAAGGAAAACCCTACAGAACTGCAAAAAGCCAACATAGAGGCAGAAGTTTATAACATAAATAAAAATTGTGATTAAAAAAAAAACTCAAAAGTTGAAATAGATTTTATCATGTTAGTATAATTGACAACCACAACGAGAGTGGGAGGGAAAGAAAAAAAATACAAAAGAAATTACAGAGTAAGTCAAAATATAAGAATAATAAATGTTTGTATTGAGTCTCTCAGTCAGTAGCCTTTCACTTGAAGGGAGTCACAGAACACCTTGCCTCCCTAGGATGACTTCCAACCCTGTGCTGGTCTCTGGACCTGCTGTGAAGGCAGCTCAGACTCTAATCTGTTCCTCCTCTTGTGTTTTCTTGCCTCCAATGTTCACAACTGTCAGAACTAGTGTGTTTTCTTTTGTGAGGGCTCTCAATGTTCTTTTGTCTATTCCATAGAAACTGCTGCTTCTGCTAAGTTGCTTCAGTCATGTCCAACTCTGTGCGACCCCATGGACTGCAGCCTACCAGGCTCCTCCGTCCATGGGATTTACCAGGCAAGAGTACTGGAGTGGGTTGCTATTGCTTTCTCTGTCCATAGGCAGAGTCTGCCTAGTTGATCATGTGGATTTAATCTGCAGCTTTTACAGCCAGTGGGAAGGTTTTGGGTACTCTTCCTTAGCCACACTGCCCCTGGGTTTCAATTGTGGTTTTACTTCCACCTCTGCATGTGAGTGGTACACGGGGTTTGCTCCTGAGACTGCTCTGGAGGACTTGGGTTTGCCCCTGTGAGGGAGATATGGAGGTGGTGCAGCTGCTTGAGTCACAGGGGCCCTAGCAGCACCAGGTACTTATGGGAGTTGGAAATTAGGGCAGCAGGAAATACAGTGCTCTGAAAGGATATGGCAACCCGCTCCAGCATTCATGCCTGGAGAACCCCCCTGACAGAGAAGCCTGGCAGGCCACAGTCCACAGGGCTGCAAAGAGCTGGATACAAGGGAAGCGACCCCCTGGCATAGACTCGAGATTTTTTATGCCTGTAGCAGCTCTGGCTCGGTGAGGGTTGAGCATGAAGGTGGTGCAGCTGTTTGAGTTGCAGGGACACTGGTGGCACCAAGTGTGCAGGGACATGGTCTGTCTCAGCTACAGAAGTTATGGCCCTATCAGAGTCTTTTTTTCCAGCCTCTGGCAGCTGGTGATCAGAAGACCTCTTTGGCTAGTCTTTCTCCATTGCCCTACTTGTTCAGTCACTTAGAGGGCTCCATTCTGAGGTCCTTCTGTTGTTTGGTGCATCAGGCACATAAATTGGCCCCCCTGGCTGGGGTCCTACTATGTTGTTCCACTTGTCAGGCAGTTAAAGGGACACCCTGGATAGGGTACTACTCTGTTGTTCTGCTCATCAGGTGCTTAATGCGCCAGGCTTTCTCAGCTGCCTGTGCTGACATGTGAGAAGAGAGAGGTACGGTGATAGCTCCACCCCCTATGCAAAACTCAGTGGTATCGCCTTGATTCCATGGCCGCCTGGCTTTCCTCCACAGGTATTTCCCTCCACAGTCTCCTCCCTCACATCCCCTTGGTCCATCTCCCAGCAGTCAACAGCAGCTCTCACCCTGGGATTGCTCCACCGTCCCTACGCTCCAGCTCCCAGCTGCTGCACCTTCTAGGGGACCTGCGCCTCTGTCCCTGGCTATGGCAAGGATTGTCTGATTCTCATTCCATTTAGGCTGTCACAGATCAGCTGCTTCACTCAGCCTTGAATGTTTCTTCTCTGACCCAGACAGTTGCCCCAGTGTGTGGATCAGACCCCTGTTTCAGTTCTCCTACCCATCAAGGGCAGGTCCAGACCTACTAATACTCCTGTTTTTCCCCCTAGTTCCTTTGTCCTACTGAATTTCATGTGCTTCTATATATTCTTTTCTGGTGGTCAGGTGCTTCTTCTCACTCTCAGCTGATGTTATGCAAGCACTTCTGTGTCTGAGGTTGTATTCCTGATGTATCTGTGAAGAGAGATATATTCCACATGTACCTACTCCTCTGCCATCTCTTCCCAGAGGCAGGCAGATTCTTAACTACTAGACCACCAGGGAAATCCTATAGCTCCATTTCTTAAGTGAGTTTCTAGGTAACATTCTCTGTTGCCTCAGAAACAAGCACTTCTGTGTCTGAGGTTGTATTCCTGATGTATCTGTGAAGAGAGATATATTCCACATGTACCTACTCCTCTGCCATCTCTTCCCAGAGGCAGGCAGATTCTTAACTACTAGACCACCAGGGAAATCCTATAGCTCCATTTCTTAAGTGAGTTTCTAGGTAACATTCTCTGTTGCCTCAGAAGACTTGCTTGGCTCCTTTCTGTGACTGAAACATAATTAAAATATTGGAATCTTTACCTTCCTCATCTTTCCTTGCAGGTAATGTTTGACTTAATGAAACAAGCTGGATGTTGAAGAGAGCACAGATGGCATACATGGTAGCTTTGAGGCCAAATTGATTGTCACTAGTTAAACCCAAAGGCTATGTACAGGGCTTCCCAGGTGGTGCTAGTGGTAAAGAACCTGCCTGCCAATGCAGGAAATGTAAGACAAACAGGTTTGATTCCTGGGTTGAAAGGATCCTCTGGAGGAAGGCACAGCAACCCACTCCAGTATCCTTGCCTGGAGAATCCCATGGACAGAGGAACCAGCAGGCTATATAATCCATAGGGTCGCATAGAGTCAGACATGACTGAAGTGACTTAGCACACACACACACACACACACACACACAAGACTATGTAGAGTGAGTGGCTGAGGCACACCCAAACCCACAGAAAAAAGACAAAATTTCTAGAAAAGACTCTCAAGGACAAAGACTTTGACCTAGAGATGAAGGTCTTGGACTCATTTCTCTAGCTTTTCTTACAGACTCCCACTACTTTCTTTGGAATGCAAGATTTTCTTTATGTTGATTAGAAGGGACTCAAGTCCAGGGCAATTGAAATGTTCAATCATGGCTATGTGTTTTTACAATAAGCCCTCAGTGAAATTTTATGCTCCTGTGAATATGTCTCAAGATGATGACTCTGTTGCTTGTTGAGTTTCTGAAAATTTCTCCAGCTAGACTGGTCTTTTTGTTCTCTACTCTGAAAAGCTCTAGGGAAGCCATACCACTGAGCAGTGACTCTAATAATGGTACTATATTTAATAAAATGAAATTTAACAATATGTATGAAAAGGTATGGCAGATTCTAAAATCTATGATGATAATTATAGTTACTATTTATTAATCAGCCACCTTTCATAAAGCTTCCACTCTGTACCAAAATATTCTGGTCCCATCACTTCATGGGAAATAGATGGGGAAACAGTAGAAACAGTGTCAGACTTTATTTTTTTGGGCTCCAAAATCACTGCAGATGGTGACTACAGCCATGAAATTAAAAGATGCTTACTCCTTGGAAGAAAAGTTATGACCAACCTAGATAGTATATTCAAAAGCAGAGACATTACTTTGCCGACTAAGGTCCATCTAGTCAAGGCTATGGTTTTTCCTGTGGTCGTGTATGGATGTGAGAGTTGGACTGTGAAGAAGGCTGAGCGCCGAAGAATTGATGCTTTTGAACTGTGGTGCTGGAGAAGACTCTTGAGAGTTCCTTGGACTGCAAGGAGATCGAACCAGTCCATTCTGAAGGAGATCAGCCCTGGGATTTCTTTGGAAGGAATGATGCTAAAACTGAAGCTCCAGTACTTTGGCCACCTGATGCGAAGAGTTGACTCATTGGAAAAGACTCTGATGCTGGCAGGGATTGGGGGCAGGAGAAGGGGATGACCGAGGATGAAATGGCTGGATGGCATCACAGACTCAATGGATGTGAGTCTGAGTGAACTCTGGGAGATGGTGATGGACAGGAGGGCCTGGTGTGCTGCGATTCATGGGGTCGCAAAGAGTCGNGGATTGGGGGCAGGAGAAGGGGATGACCGAGGATGAAATGGCTGGATGGCATCACAGACTCAATGGACGTGAGTCTGAGTGAACTCTGGGAGATGGTGATGGACAGGGAGGCCTGGTGTGCTGCGATTCATGGGGTCGCAAAGAGTCGAACACGACTGAATGACTGAACTGAACTGAACTGAAGGGACTTTAACCGGTGTATTTCTTATCTATATTTTTGAACTGGCAAAATAGGAACAACAATACTATTTTACAAATGAGGAAATTGAGGCTTATAGAGGTTAAAACAATCTACCCCAATTTACTCATAATTATTTCACAATGATTAAAGAATATTATTTGCATGCATGTTGTATGAAAGTGACTGCTACTGAGCCACTTACCCTTTTTGACCATCATCTGTGTACACACACAGATAATTTTAATATTGTCATTTCAGAAAGTGAAGTGAAAGTGAAAGTGAAGTCGCTCAGTCATGTCCGACTCTTTGCGACCCCATGGACTGTAGCCTACCAGGCTCCTCCCTCTATGGGATTCTCCAGAAAAGAACAGTGAAATTCTCCAATGGCTTTTATTTTTAAAAACAATAATCTTCCTAACCTCATCCCATTTTCTTTTTGCCTGATCCAGCTTGATCCCATCCTGTGACTCAACAATTATTTTTATCCTGCCCAACTGTTTGACTTTTACTTACACAAGCTCAGTCCAGAGTCCAGTTGAATTCCTAGCAGAATCAGGCTTATTTCTATCTGGCAGCTTCAACTGTAAAATTCACAAGCACTTTTTATCTTTCTCTTACCTAATGGAAAGTTTCTTTTATTTTTAAGCTCTCTATACCTCCCAGAAACCCAAAGAGGTTAAAACAATCTACCCCAAGTTACTCATAATTATTTCACAATGATTAAAGAATATTATTTGCATGCACATGCATGTTGTATGAAAGTGACTGCTACTGAGCCACTTACCCTTTTTGACCATCATCTGTGTACACACACAGATAATTTTAATATTGTCATTTCAGAAAGTGAAGTGAAAGTGAAAGTGAAGTCACTCAGTCATGTCCGACTCTTTGCAACCCCATGGACTGTAGCCTACCAGGCTCCTCCCTCCATGGGATTCTCCAGAAAAGAACAGTGAAATTCTCCAATGGCTTTTATTTTTAAAAAGAATAATCTTCCCAACCTCATCCCATTTTTTTTTTTTTTTGCCTGATCCAGCTTGATCCCATCCTGTGACTCAACAATTATTTCTATCCTGCCCAACTGTTTGCCTTTTACTTACACAAGCTCAGTCCAGAGTCCAGCTGAATTCCTAGCAGAATCAGACTTATTTCTATCTGGCAGCTTCAACTGTAAAATCCACAAGCACTTTTTATCTTTCTCTTACCTAATGGAAAGTTTCTTTTATTTTTAAGCTCTCTATACCTCCCAGAAACCCACAAAGGTTTGTAAATTTTTTCAAAATTTTCCAAATTTTTTTTACAAAAGCCTTTTATAAGTATTAGCCAGGCTCAGTAAAATAAGTAACTGACTTGTCACAATGTTGTTCATTTGTCTGGATTTGTTGCCCACCTACAAAACTGCAGAGCGGTCTAAATCTAGGAACTCTCTTCAAGATAGCACTGATGCATGACATGGGAGAAGAAGTTCCAATAGGATAAGGTCATGTTAGGGAGACTCGTGTGTGCTGCTATTCAGAATTCTGAGAGTTCACTGCTTATTTTAAAACTTGTCCCATAGGAATATAACTTTCTTATTTCTTTTATACAGATTTGAAATACTATATTATGGCTTTTAGTCCATAGGAGGGCAATGTTGAGCTACAGGAAAATCCTTGCAGATTTTTTGCAAAAGAATATATAGAATGGATTAATTTAAAAATTAATGAATTGAAACAAATTAACTAATTTAAACATACTACAAAATGATATTTATTTAATAATATGCCCACATTGAATACTGACTGGCTTCATATTTGTCATACTGATATTTAATTTGTAAATTGATGTAAATTATTCTTGTCACTCAAAGCCAAACCATGGCTGTCCCTTTGGAGAAGGTTGTGTTCTCCTTGTGTAGCTTTTCTTTATATTAGATATTGAAAATGCTTAAATTATTTGCAAAAAGAATGTTTTTTAAAAAAACTATTTTGTACATGGTCTCCTGATGATAGCTCTGCTTAAGGAGAAAAAAATTCTTATAGATCAAATTTCTAAACTGCTTTGACATCTTTAGAAATGCTTAAATTATTTGCAAACAGAATGTTTTTTAAAAAAACTATTTTTGTACATGGTCTCCTGATGATAGCTCTGCTTGAGGAGAAAAAAATTCTTATAGATCAAATTTCTAAACTGCTTTGACATCTTTCTTTGGGTCAGAATTTGAGGTTCCCTTTAAATGCCACCATAAAATTCTCAGAGCAAACAATTAACCAAATGTAATGTTATTACATTACCAGGAAATTGTTTCAGCCAAATTTTAAGATAAAATTTGGTCATATATCAGAATTATTTTCCTAAAAAGAGCCATAAATCAATATAGCACACTATCATTTCAACCTGTATAAAAGCAAGCCTATTTTGAATTTTTAAAGCAAGTATTGTATGTAGAATTTAAGCATAATTATGTGTTTGTGTGAAAAGTGAAAGTGAAAGTCACTCAGTAATGTCAGACTGTTTGTGACCCCATGGGCTATACAGCCCATGGAATTCTCCATGCCAGAATACTGGAGTGGGTAGCCTTTCTCTTCTGCAGGGGATCTTCCCAACCCAGGGATTGAACCCAGGTTTCCCGCTTTGCAGGAGGATTCTTTACCAGCTGAGCCACAAGGGAATTGTTCGTGTGAGAAAGTGACAAATTTTGTGTTGTTTTGCAGGCTTATCAGACTCTCCTAGATTGAAAAAGCAACTTCTGTCTCCTCTAAGTGTCTGTATGTCCCATTTACCAGGGCATTGTGATAGGAGTCTGTCGATAACCTACCTCTCCATTTCTGTACAGAAGCATGGCACATCTTGTCTGTGGGTTAGTTCCTGAGTCCAGGAAAGTAGCAAACTACTGGATCAGGAACAATAGAAGCCAACATTTTAGAAAAGCTTACTGTATGCCAAAGACTGTTATCCAAATATTGTTATTAATTTATTTACCACTCACAACAATGCTATAAGTTCTATTATTGCATCATTTACTGGATAAGGAAACTGAGCTATAGACTGAGCACATTATAGGTGTACAAGAGCACAGAGCTTCCCAAGAGACAAGCCAGGTACACTATTCTCTTCTGCAGGGGATCTTCCCAACCCAGGGATTGAACCCAGGTTTCCCGCTTTGCAGGAGGATTCTTTACCAGCTGAGCCACAAGGGAATTGTTCGTGTGAGAAAGTGACAAATTTTGTGTTGTTTTGCAGGCTTATCAGACTCTCCTAGATTGAAAAAGCAACTTCTGTCTCCTCTAAGTGTCTGTATGTCCCATTTACCAGGGCATTGTGATAGCAGTCTGTCGATAACCTACCTCTCCATTGCTGTACAGAAGCATGGCACATCTTGTCTGTGGGTTAGTTCCTGAGTCCAGGGAAGTAGCAAACTACTGGATCAGGAACAATAGAAGCCAACATTTTAGAAGAGCTTACTGTATGCCAAAGACTGTTATCCAAATATTGTTATTAATTTATTTACCACTCACAACAATGCTATAAGTTCTATTATTAGCATCATTTACTGGATAAGGAAACTGAGCTATAGACTGAGCACATTATAGGTGTACAAGAGCACAGAGCTTCCCAAGAGACAGAGCCAGGTACACTTTCGGGAACTTGTTACTCATCACTACTTCAAGGTAAAAAGCAGAATGGATGGGATCTTCTCTGATAGTCCCGAGGTCAAGAATCCGCCTTCCAATGCAGGGAATGTGGTTTGCTCCCTGGAGGGGGAGCTAATGTCCCCCATGCCAACCCCACATACCACAATTAGAGTGCATGACTGCCACAGTTACAGAGCCCACATGTTCTGGAGACCACATGACCAAGACCCAATGCAGCTGAAAATAAATTAACTAATTGAAAAAACCTCAGGGTGGATCAAAGATTAGAAGCAGTGATGCATGTAGTGTTTCAGAGTAAAGGGAAAGTATATTAATGTTAGGCAATATTTAAAGTATTTCCTCAGTATATAATTTTTTAAATATGGTGCCTCGGTAGGTGTGGGTGGATGCAGGTGGGTAAGAGTGCCAAAGAGGAACATCATTGTAAGACTGACTTTTTCAATCTATGTGCATGTCTTAACCTTCATGATGACAGGCTTAAAAAAAATATTTTAATAATATGATAAATGGATTATAATTTCCCAGAGGGTGGAAATTGCACCTTGATAATTTTCCTTGTCTTTTATTTTTTCTGATCCAATAGCACTGATATGTGAAAATGATGCATTTGGAAAAATAAATAATGGATGACCAAAAAAATAATTACTCAGGGCTTAAAGGTAGGTATGTATAAAGTCAAGTGCAGAAACCACTGGCATACATCTTTGATCCATAGTT
Source organism: Aepyceros melampus (assembly GCA_006408695.1). Classification (NCBI taxonomy): domain Eukaryota; kingdom Metazoa; phylum Chordata; class Mammalia; order Artiodactyla; family Bovidae; genus Aepyceros; species Aepyceros melampus. Next base: position 111,554 of record SJXQ01007164.1, read on the forward strand.
TAAATCTGAGTAATATCTTTAGGGGATTTATTCTGTTTATTTATACTGAGGAAGAAGAATAGTTTGGGTCTGAACTACTGTCTGGATAATTCACTTCAACCTTATCAGTAGGTGTATTTTTCTCTCTAGTTATTTACTTTAAGAAAGATATCTGACTTCCCATTTAAGATAATATAAAAATTTGAACCCACACAAATTTCTAAATGATTCTCATCAGCATATATGCAGAGAGATCTATTTGACTTTTTTTTTTAATTTAACAGTTCTTATCCAGAAGTAAGGAGCACAATATACAGTAATTCTTACGAAATTCTAGTCAAACACTGAATGCTTACCCTAAATAGGGCATACATTTATCCATTCTACGAAATTTAGAACTCTATATAAGAGCTAGTATTGAATTTCAAGAAATTGCAAAGAGTAGTTTCTCATGGTAAAGAAACCCTTCAGGTAGGGGCAACATTGGTGCACCACTATGGGGGTGGGTGTGGGTGTCCATGTGTGTGCAATTTTTTTTTTAATTTAACAGTTCTTATCCAGAAGTAAGGAGCACAATATACAGTAATTCTTACGAAATTCTAGTCAAACACTGAATGCTTACCCTAAATAGGGCATACATTTATCCATTCTACGAAATTTAGAACTCTATATAAGAGCTAGTATTGAATTTCAAGAAATTGCAAAGAGTAGTTTCTCATGGTAAAGAAACCCTTCAGGTAGGGGCAACATTGGTGCACCACTATGGGGGTGGGTGTGGGTGTCCATGTGTGTGCACATGAGTGCATGATAATGAAAACAAAAAAAATGCAGATTAAAACACAAAGTAAAGGATACAGATTTTACAGAAAGAAGAGAAAAGAAAGAAAAAATTCTGAGACTAATTAGTTAAGGAAAAGGGAAGGAGAATGGGATGGATTGTAGCAATTTGGTCAGTAATTTTCCCATTTCCTGTTCATCCTCACCCCATTAATAAAGAGTTTTAATTGAATATGTGCTGCAAGAGAGCCCATAGGTCATTTCAATGACCCTGCAGCTGTATGAACTCACAGGAGGGTCAGTGCTGTCACTGAACTGGTCCTGCATCTCACTGGGCTGAAAGGTTAGTTTTCATCTCCCAACCCATCTCACCCGGCAGTGGGCACACAGACTTTCTTAGAAACCTCCCACTCTCAGGTTCGTTTCTAAGGCATGGAGAAATATGGGGGAAATGGATCAAAATTCAGGAGAAGCAAAGAGAGAGAGAAGACAAAAGAAAAACAAAAGATGATGGGAACATC
>SJXQ01007165.1:0-11864 GCA_006408695.1 Aepyceros melampus
AATATTGTTTTAGTTGCTTCTATCCCTTATGGTTAGTTTCCATGCATTTTTGCTACAATGAGAGAATGTTTTATTTCACAAATCAAATTTGGTCATGTAAGCAAAATAGTCACGAAAAAAATCAATCTAATAGAATTTAACTTTATATTATACAATCCTGACGTTATGTTAGTATAACTCTTGTAGGTATATACAACAAGTAGAAAGATAAAATTCCCCTAGAAACATGTGTGCCAACACAGAAATATCTTTTGCTTAATATCACACGTGTAAAGTGCTTTAAAAATGCTCTAAGATCATAGCAACCATAAATTCTAACTATAGGTGGAACTTTATGTGGAGATAAAGGCAAATGCTTTGGGTATAGATGAACTCAGCAGTATACAATATATTAAATTTCTAAAAGTTTATGAAGGAAAGTAAAATTTAGAAAATACAAAGCTTCTCTCGGCTTTCAAGCAACAGAAAAAGTCCTTCAGAGGGGTGTGATGTAGGTGAAGAAATGGTATCCTTTTTGTAGTCTCAGCCTAATAAATTAGTCTTAAATATGAAAAATCATTACCTAAAAGGAGGAGGTAACATATTGTTTCATGTAATTTATTTAAAAGATAGAATTCAAAAGATGCTTAGTTACAACAACTAGATTTATGATTGTGAGCATTTGAGTACCTATAAAAGCACAAGGTGAAGATGGATTTATTTGGCATTTTCCACACATGTAAAATTACAGAAGTGAAAGACAACCACTTGCCCAGGGGGGTGATTCAGCCTCAGTTAGTACTGGTACTGCTTCAGCCACTGTAAGAAACAGATGTTCTTTTAAAGTTATGTATAAATCATCTTTTTTGAACCTAGAAATTTATCATTGGTATAGTTTATATAATCTGAGATGTAATGTTTGAGGAATTGGAAAGAGACTAAAAACATAGTTCCCTTCAACTGTAGAAGCTGCTGGCTTGCAAATCTCTTGCCTTAAGGTTTATTGATGATCAATAGTGAGAAAATAAGAAAATAGAGAATTTCTGAGCCATAACCAATGAGCTTTTTTGCTCTCCCATAATCTCTGTAACTCTGTAATTACGTAATCTCCATAATCTCTGCAGTCCATGGGGTCGCAAAGAGTCAGATACAACTGAGCAACTGAACTGAACTGATAAAACATCATTACCTAAAAGGAGGAGGTAAAATATTGTTTCATGTAATTGATTTAAAGGATAGAATTCAAAAGATGCTTTGTTATAACAACTAGGAATTCCTGAGAATTCTTCTTAAAGAAAATTAAAAAAAAAAGAAGTTCAGAAGAAAATTTAAGTTTTAAGAATTGGGGTATAAAAACCATACAAACAAAACAAAATAGGAAAATGGCAGCAAAACTTTGAGCAATATGATGAATAAAATTACTTGGAAACTCAATAATACATAGAAACATTTACACAGAAAGTAAAGAGCAAATGGCTCACAGAATTGGGATTAATTTAACTAAAATGATCCTCTTCCCTGGTGGTTCAGATGGTAAAGAATCTACCTGCAAAGCAGGAGACCCAGGTTTAATCCCTGTTATAGGAAGATACCCTGGAGAAGGAAATTGTAACCCACATTAATGTTCTTGCCTGGAGAATTCCATGGACACTGGAGCCTGGCTGCCTACAGTCCATGGGATCACAAAGAGTCAGACAGCACTCAGTGACTCACACACACTTCTAACTAAAATAAATTTGATTGCCAGTTTTAATGTACAACATTGCGAGAAAACTAATTCCATTGTTTCTACTCTTATATTAATAACTGCATTTAAGTAAGTTAGTGATAGAAATGATATGTGTTAGCTCACTTTTGGCACTGAATATTTTTCATTTGTAGAATCAAGCTGGATTTTACTACAAAATCATTGATAAATATATGAGGTATGATGTTGAATTAATTCTGAGCTAACATTTCCATTCTAAAGGAGATCAGTCCTGGGTGTTCTTTGGAAGGACTGTGCTAAAGTTGAAACTCCAATACTTTGGCCACCTCATGCGAAGAGTTGATTCATTGGAAAAGATTCTGATGCTGGGAGGGATTGGGGACAGGAGGAGAAGGGGATGACAGAGGATGAGATGGCTAGATGGCATCACTGACTCAATGCCCATGAGTTTGGGTGAACTCCAGGAGTTGGTGATGGACAGGGAGGCCTGGTGTGCTGCAATTCATGGGGTCGCAAAGAGTCAGACATGACTGAGCTACTGAACTGAACACTTTCACTGATAAAAATATTGGTACAAATAATTTTATTTGAAAATACAAAATCACCTGAATGATCAAGGGATTAAATTTCTTTATTGTATAACATATAAGTCACATTTTAGAATGAGTACCAATTTTTTACTTAAAAATATTGTACTTTTCAATATCAATAATGATAAAATGATTAAAGTCAGAAGTTAGTCTAAATTACTTATTAGTTGATACATTTCACTCAATAACATGCAACCCAGAAACAACCTTAGTAAACAAGCTGTTAGGATGAAAGAAGTGACATCTGTATACAGTCACTATTGCAAAATGTATTACTGTGATGATTTATCATTCAAATTTCCTATTATATCTACCTAACAAAACACAAAGAAAGATTATTATGCAAGCTATGTAAAAAGCCTTCCTTATTTAATGAAAAACTGAATGTCCCAAATAAAACTCTACATGAGCACATAAGCTGGGGCACATGTATTTTTATTATTGTTCAGTCACTAAGTCATGTCTGACTCTGTGACCTCATGGAACACAGCACGCCAAGCTTCTCTGTCCTTCACCATTTCCCAGAGTTGTGCTCAAACTCAGTGTTGGTGATGCCATCCAACCATATCCTCTGCTGCCCCCTTCTTCTCCTGTTTTCAATCTTTCCCAGCATCAGGGTCTCTTCCAATTAGTCAGTTCTTTGCATCAGATGGCGAAAGTATTGGATTTGACTTCAGAATCAGTTCTTTCAATAAATATTCAGGATTGATTTCCTTTAGGACTGACTGACTGGTTTGATCGCCTTACTTTCCAAGGGGCTCTCAAAAGTCTTCCCCAGCAGTACAATTTGAAGGCATCAATTTCTTGGTGCTCAGCCTTCTTTATGGTCCAGCTCACAATCTGTTCTCAACTACTGGAAAAAGCATAGCTTTGACTATACAAACCTTTGTAGGCAAAGTGATGTTTCTGCCTTTTAATATGCTGTCTAGGTTTGTCATAGCTTTTCTTCCAAGAAGCATATGTCTTTTAATTTGTAACTGCTATTACTTTCACTTTTTTAAAATTGAATTTTATCTTTAAGTTTGTTCACAGCCTCTATAGTAATAATAGAAAAACCAATTTTCATAGCACTATAATTACTGTGGGATGCCAAGAGTAGGACTATGATATAGAGGACAATATAAAATATCTTTTATTTTATATGCAATTAAAAATTTAAATTTGGTCCATAAATTACATAGTAGTGGTATATGAACTACATACACCAACTATCTATAAGTTTTTGGCAAATAAGATTATTATGAAATTCAGCATTAAAATAAAACAGCAGTTTATTTTATGAAAATTGCAAGGAAATATTACTGCTAGTATGAATATAAGTAGAACACAAAAAGAATATTAAATAGATCAAATATAGTAGCTAATGCTTGGTGGTGGTGGTTTAGTCGCTAAGTCATGTCCAACTCTTGTGCCCAATGGACTATAGCCCGCCAGGCTTCTGTGTCCATAGTATTTTCCGTGCAAGAATACTGGAGTGGATAGCCATTTCATTCTCCAACCCAGGAATCTTCCCGACCCAGGAATCAAACCCAGGTCTCCTGCATTACAGGCAGATTCTTTACTGACTGAGCTATGAGGGAAGCTCCAGCGATCCCACTGCTGGGCATACACACTGAGGAAATCAGAATTGAAAGAGACACGTGTACCCCAATGTTCATTGCGGCACTGTTTATAATCGCCAGGACATGGAAGCAATCTAGATGTCCATCAGCAGATAAATGGATAAGAAAGCAGTGGTACATATACACAATGGAGTATTACTCAGCTATTAAAAAGAATACATTTGAATCAGTTCTAATGAGGTGGATGACGCTGGAGCCGATTATACAGAGTGAAGTAAGCCAGAAAGAAAAACACCAATACAGTATACTTACACATATATATGGAATTTAGAATGATGGTAATGATAAACCTGTACGCAAGACAGCAAAAGAGACACAGATGTATAGAACGGCCTTTTGGACTCTGTGGGAGAGGGAGAGGGTGGGATGAGTTGGCAGAGTGGCAGTGTAACATGTATGATATCATAAGTGAAACGAATCGCCAGTCTAGGTTTGATGCAGGATGCAGGATGCTTGGGACTGATGCACGGGGATAATCCAGAGAGAATAATAGCCAGGACATGGAAGCAACCTAGATGTCCATCAGCAGATGAATGGATAAGAAAGCAGTGGTACATATACACAATGGAGTATTACTCAGCTATTAAAAAGAATACATTTGAATCAGTTCTAATGAGGTGGATGACGCTGGAGCCGATTATACAGAGTGAAGTAAGCCAGAAAGAAAAACACCAATACAGTATACTTACACATATATATGGAATTTAGAATGATGGTAATGATAAACCTGTACGCAAGACAGCAAAAGAGACACAGATGTATAGAACGGCCTTTTGGACTCTGTGGGAGAGGGAGAGGGTGGGATGAGTTGGCAGAGTGGCAGTGTAACATGTATGATATCATAAGTGAAACGAATCGTCAGTCTAGGTTTGATGCAGGAAGCAGGATGCTTGGGACTGATGTAGGGGGATAATCCAGAGAGAAGGTGTGGGACGGGACGGGGGAGGTGGGGGTCAGGATTGGGAGTTCATGTACGCTGGTGGCTGATTCATGTCAATGTATAGCAAAATGAATACAGTATTGTAAAGCAAAACAAACTAAAAAATAAAAATCAATTAAAAAATAAAAAAGAAAAAAAATAAATTATTTATGAAGTAATGTAATGCAATAATGAGACCTATGTTTCTTTTGAAAGTTTCATATTTCTCACCCCAAATCAAGAAATGTCAACTGCTAGAACTGGTGAAAGTGTGTGAAAGCCCTTTAAAATAATTGAAAATGATCAATACTTTTTTTCCCTACGACAAAAAATTGAAAAGCAAACAAGTTAAGTGATAGGACAATGGTCATACAGCTGGTGACACAGATGAGAGTAGATTGTGGTGTCTAAACTTTTAGTTCAAAATTTTATTATATTTTGGTGTTCCTCATAGACAGCTTTCTCAACACTGAAGTAAATTTGCCTTATGATAGCAAGAGTACTAAATCCTAAACAAAAATTGTAGGACTACTAGTAATAGTCTATTAGGCAATGTGATTTCCTTATGAAAGTCATCACAAAATACATTTGCATGTACACTAATTAGAGAGAGAGCAAAAGAGGGAGAGGAGAGAAGCATTTTGGAGAAAAAAGGCACTGGTGGAGATGAGAGTTATGTATTACTCTCTCCATACTATCTATTTCTCTATCTTTACAAATTCTAGGAAGAAAATTTTCAAAACCAAACTACAATTTAAAAACTATTTTATTTTTCAATTTTTTTAATATAAAATATATTATTTAAAAAAAATCTCTGTTAGCTATACTGAATACATAACTGAATCTTAATGAATATGTTGTTTTATTAATGTCTGATTAAGTCTTCACTACTAAAATTAACTGCCAGAGAGTCCTGACTGTGTTTTTAGCTTTAGTCACTTTCCAAGATACATAAATTTAACATATTATAGGGTAAAAGTCCACATGCTTAGAGGCAGCATCATGTAATGGCACAAACCTAGAGCCAGAGACCAGGTTCTACTTCAATGCCAGTATTGTGATAATATGTTATTAATGACCTCTAGGGAGTTGGGCTACTTTTTTACTTTGCCTGAGCCTGTTACTTCTTCTATAAAACAACTGTAGTGTCAAGAACTGTCAAAGGTCAGAGATTTTATCCTACTTGAAAGTTAATATGTCAGTATTCCACACTTAAGACTGACAGTAGACTCTTGGATCAGAGACAAGAACTTTATTAATACAAGCTTCAGACTCTCATCAATTCCCTTCCATCCCAAGAACCAAGGTGGTGATGCTGAATGACTTGGATACTATAAAGCAGGCTTATGGCACAGTGGAGGATTTCTGAATTTAGAAAAAACCCAATTCAATAAGAGGGTTTCAGCAAGCCTCTTCAACACTTTCCCCAGAGGGAGATCTTATTTTGATTAAAGTAAACTCAAAACAATCCATCTTTTGCCATGGAGAAAGATAACATCTCTTTCTTCTAAGTCTGTTTGCTTCAGAAACATCCTTGAAAAGATAGTTAAGGACATAAGTTGTCACACAATGTATAAAAACACCATGGAAAATTGCCTCCCAACGGCAATAACACCATCCCTGTGAGCCAGTCTATATGAATACTGGCACCACAAATGTAAAAATTGAAATTTGTTATATGTTATTAGTTATCACCACTAGAAATTTTCTAAAAATATTTAGCTTTTGTATAATGAAATGTTGAAGATTAAAAACTTCTTAAGTTGGCATTGTAGTCTAATTTGTTAAGTAACTCCCAATAAGGCTTGCCACTTTACACATATGCATTTTATATGTAAAATTAACAAATTAACAAAGAAGCAGCCAACAGTCTTTAGTGCCCTCAAGTCTTTGATAAAACATCCTTGGAAAGACACACAGTTCATCACAATCAGAGAATATTTAACTCATAATGTTTCTCTTTCTAAAACTAAAGGGAAATAAATACAAACATATATTTACAATCCTATACCATTCCTTCCAAAATCTAAACAAGAAAGTGGAAGTAAACAACATTATTTCTAACTGGTTAAAGGAAAACAAAACACAAAACACAAAACAAAATCACTGATAAACATTAATTAGAAAAATATTTTAGGAAGAAACTAAATGGTATGAGAACATATATTCAAATGAATATTAATAACTTCATTTAAAGATACTGACTTTCACAGGCTTACCCTCTGAGCCACCAGGGAAGCCCAGAGAATCCTAAAGAAGTACTTAATCTAAACTTTGAATTATCTGGATAAAAACCTTATCTCCCTTTGATGATCACATTAAGTAAAGCATGAAATATTTCCCATTAGCTACAGGATATAGGTCGTTAAAAGCTCAAGGAGTGTAAAAACATAAGCTAAGGTTGCATTACACAATATAATCACATTAGATCATGATAAAGCATTACATTAAGGGTTTGAGATTGTGTTAAATCACTTTAAGAATAACACATTCACAAGAACAGGTGTGGAACATTTGGGCAATCAAGACAGAAAATATTAAAGCACACCAATAAATCATGAAATCTGTATATCTGAAAAATAAATCACTGCCCCATGTGTTAAGGATAATAAACAGAGGTGCCACAGCATAAATATAATGCACAGTAATAATCTGAAATGAAATAATAGAAATATTCATAAATTGCATGAAACTATTTTTATACTATAAATACATATGGAAGCCATTTCAAAGTGACAATTCACGCTAAATGAAATCATTTCAGAATTGACTCATTGGAAAAGAATCTGATGCTGGGAGAGATTGGGGGCAGGAGGAGAAGGGGACGACAGAGGATGAGATGGCTAGATGGCATCACGGACTCAATGGACATGAGTCAGTGAACTCTGGGAGTTGGTGATGGACAGGGAGCCCTGGCGTGCTGTGATTCATGGGGTCGCAAAGCATCAGACACGACTGAGCGACTGAACTGATACATTTTTAAGTAAAGTCATTTTACAAAATGCAACAAATATTTTCTATTAAATTTCTCTGGTTTAAGAATGATTAATCCTTTTAAATGATATTGTTAAACTTCTTGAATAAGGCTAAAATTTCTGAAGCCATATTTATATTGTTTGATTGATACATATTTAGTCACTTGAGAAAAATGCCTTTGTTTTTCTATATTTAGTCATGTCAACAGCAGTACATCCTAGAGCAAAAAAGAATAAATCACATTCAGTCAACATTTAAGTTATTTATTAATAGGTATACAATTTTGTTAATTGCTTTGTATATCAAAATCAGTGAAAGTGAATCACAAATGGTGACTTAGAAAGAAACATACAGCAAAGGCTTTTGGCCAAGTAGGAATAATAACAAGTGATATGAAAGTTAAGGGGGTAGAGTTTTCTAAGAGATCAAAGTAATAAAATGCTATAGGGTAGGCAAGCAGGAAGGCATTTGAAGGTCCAATTTATTTCAAGGGTTTGGAATAGAATCAAATTGCCAGGTTTAAGAGAATGAATGAAAATGAATGGAAATAAATAGTGTTGATTACTCTCTCAGTTAATGGCATATCTATTCCACTTGTAATTGTTCAGAAGAAATAGCTTAGAGTTGTCCTTCATTCCTTTGTTTGCTCTGATACTTCATATCCCATTTATCAGAAAATACTGCTAACTCTGCCTTCAAAATATGTTGAGAATATAAACCTTTCACTGAGTTGTTAGTGTCCGAACCAATTCATCATTACCTCTTGCTGGGATTATGACAATAGTCTGAAATTTGGTATCCTGCTTAGACAGTTTCTCAGAGGTTAAAGCGTCTGCCTGGAATGCAGGAGACCCAGGTTCAATTCCTGGGTCGGGAAGATCCCCTGGAGAAGGAAATGGCAACCCACTCCAGTACTCTTGCCTGGAGAATCCCATGGAGGGAAGAGCCTGGTAGGCTACAGTCCATGGGGTCGCAAAGAGTCGGACACGACTGAGCGACTTCACTTCACTTCACTTCAGACAGTTTCACACCTAGTCTCTTCTTAATCCTCTTGCCATAATGGTCCTGTTAAAAACATAACTCCATTATTGGAAGCCTTCTGCTCAAACTCCCTAATGCTCCTCACTTCATTTTGAAATGTAGTACACTTTTGAAATAACACTTCTTTAATTAATATAATATCACTATTCATGAATTTTACTATTAACACAGGGCAACTTATAACTCCAGTGAGTGAGAAGAGAAATCACCAAATCTCAGCTGATTTTATAGCAATGAAGAACAAAAATAACATGTATATTATGTTCTAAAAGACAGTTGCCACCTTCCATTTAAGGCACTTATGCTGTAAAATTAAAAGATGATTATTTTAAAATTTGAAACAGAATCTAAAGTGTATAGTGCAAGGGCCAGAGGATTACAAAGATCTATTGGTGAAGTAAAAACTAGCCAATAGTGGAAGAGAGCTAACAATTTTTCTTTTATTAAACAGTCATGAAGGAGTCTTCAAGTTGTTTTTGAGATTTTATTTATTCGAAGGGGAAAAGACATCTGTTCAGCTAATTTTAAGATTTCTTGAAAAACTACAAGACTTTTTTAAAAATAGCTTTAACAATACATACATATTCTTTTAAAATTAAAAAATTAGTTTGCCATGACTATATTCATCTACAAATAAAGACTCATAGACAGTTATTAATCAATCCATACTTTTAAATTAACTAGCTTGTCACTTTTGTAATATGCAGGAAAAAATCCATCATTAATTTGATTAGCTTTAAATATATAGCTCTTACAGTCTAAATTACTACTTGGAAGCCAAATTTTTGATATGAATTAATAAATACAAAATTCTTTTCATATCTGAAAAATGTACCTTTTGATGTTAAATTGTGCACTTCATAGTGAGAATAAAAATGCAATGAGAAATGCTTTTTTTTCCCCATAAAAATTTCTTCTTTCATGGAGGTAAGCCAATGAGACAAAACAAAGTAAAATTTTTACGCTATATAGTAAAATACTATTTCCCAGCTTTTGTGAGATACAATTATCACATACCATTGTGTAAGCTTAAGGGGTCCTACATGTTGATTTGATAGTTATATAAATCAAAATGTGTACAACCACAGAGGTAGTTAATACCACTATCTCTACCACATCTCAATATTCTTTTTTTGTGGTGACAATATTTAAGATGCCAAAGGCAAAAAAAAAAAAAAAAAAAAAAAAAAGAGCAAAAGTGGAATAAGGAACAAATAAGACAAAAAATAAAAAAAAAAAGCAAGATCATAGACCTAAATGTAATGATACTGATAATCACACTAAATAGAAAATGTTCTCAACATCCAGTTAAAAGGCAGAGATTGTCAAACTTGGTTAAAAAAAAGTGAAGACATATTCTATATAACCAGAAATATACTACAAATATAAAGGCATAAATAAGTTAAAAGTCAAAGATGGGCTAACACACACTACACAAGACTAATCAGAATGAAGTTGGGATGATTATACAAATAACAGAACAACAACAACAAAAAAAATCTTACTTCAGAGCAAAGAATATACCAGAGATAAAGAAAGTGTGTTCATAATTATAAGATGTAAATAATTTAAGAGGACAAAACCCTAAATTAATTTCACCTATAAAAAAGTTTCAAAATATATAAAGTCATGCTCTAAAACTGAAAGAATAAATGGCAAATCCACAGTTAAAGTTACAGGTTTCTTAAATATCTATTACTTCATAATAATAGAATAAGAAAAGCATCATTTATGATATGAAATGCTTTAATACCATCAATGAACTTATTGTAATTTTACATTTATAGACTACTCTACCAGACAGCAGCATGGTATATATTCTATTCAAGTGCACATGAAATATATATCAAGATAGGCTTTATTCTGGCTCATATAAAATTGTCTCAATAGATTTTTTAAAATTCAAGTCTTAGTATGTTCTCTTTCCGCAGTGAAATTAAATTGCAATTTAAAAAAAAATAAATAAAATTTTCTGGAAATTTCCCCAAGCTTGAAACTAGATAAAATATTTCTAGATAACTCATGAGTCAAAAAAAGAAAAATAAGAAATTTGTGGCAGGTTGTTGAACAGTATTCAGGGGAATTCAGGCCTATAGCACTATAGGCCTAGATAGGCTTCCTTGGTAGCCCAGCTGGTAAAGAATCCACCTGCAATGCAGGAGACCCCAGTTTCATTCCTGGGTCAAGAAGATCTGCTGGAGAAGGGATAGGCTACCCACTCAAGTATTCTTGGGCTTTCCTGGTGGCTTCAGCTGGTAAAGAATCTACCTGCAATGTGGGAAATCTGGATTTGATCCCTGAGATGGGAAGATTCCCTGGAGGAGGGAAAAGCTACCCATTCCAAGATTTTAGCCTGGAGAATTCCACAGACTGTATAGTCCATGGGGTCACAAAGAGTGGGACATGACTAAGTTAGTTTCACTTTTACTCTCGTAGGCCTACACTGGAAGTAAAGTGAAGTCGCCCAGTCGTGCCTGACTCTTTTTGCACCAAGCTCCTCTGTCCATGGGATTTTTCCAGGCGAGAGTACTGGAGTGAATTGCTGTTTCCTTCTCCAGGGAATCTTCCCGACCCAGGGATCGAACCCAGGTTTCCTGCATTGTAGACAAACGCTTTACCGCCTGAGCTACCAGGGAAGTCCACACAGGAAATAAGTTCAGTTCGGTTCAGTCACTCAGTCCTGTCCGACTCTTTGCGACCCCATGAATCGCAGCACGCCAGGCCTCCCTGTCCATCACCAACTCCCGGAGTTCACTCAGACTCACGTCCATTGAGTCCATGATGCCATCCAGCCATCTCATCTTCTGTCGTCCCCTTCTCCTCCTGCCCCCAATCCCTCCCAGCATCAGGGTCTTTTCCAATGAGTCAACTCTTCGCATGAGGTGGCCAAAGTACTGGAGCTTCAGTTTTAGCATCATTCCTTCCAAAGAAATCCCAGGGTTGATCTCCTTCAGAATGGACTGGTTGGATCTCCTTGCAGTCCAAGGGACTCTCAAGAGTCTTCTCCAACACCACAGTTCAAAAGCATC
>SJXQ01007165.1:12139-58926 GCA_006408695.1 Aepyceros melampus
AGGTGCCCAAAGTACTGGAGCTTCAGTTTTAGCATCATTCCTTCCAAAGAAATCCCAGGGTTGATCTCCTTCAGAATGGACTGGTTGGATCTCCTTGCAGTCCAAGGGACTCTCAAGAGTCTTCTCCAACACCACAGTTCAAAAGCATCAATTCTTCTGCGCTCAGCCTTCTTCACAGTCCAACTCTCACATCCATACATGACCACAGGAAAAACCATAGCCTTGACTAGACGGACCTTAGTCGGCAAAGTAATGTCTCTGCTTTTGAATATACTATCTAGGTTGGTCATAACTTTTCTTCCAAGGAGTAAGCGTCTTTTAATTTCATGGCTGCAGTCACCATCTGCAGTGATTTTGGAGCCCAAAAAAACAAAGTCTGACACTGTTTCTACTGTTTCCCCATCTATTTCCCATGAAGTGATGGGGCCAGATGCCGTGATCTTCGTTTTCTGAATGTTGAACTTTAAGCCAATTTTTTCACTCTCCTCTTTCACTTTCACCAAGAGGCTTTTTAGCTCCTCTTCACTTTCTGCCATAAGGGTGGTGTCATCTGCATATCTGAGGTTATTGATATTTCTCCCAGCAATCTTGATTCCAGCTTGTGTTTCTTCCAGTCCAGCATTTCTCATGATGTACTCTGCATATAGTTAAATAAGCAGGGTGACAATATACAGCCTTGATGTATAGGTCTCAATTCAGTAACATCAGCCTTTCTCTTAAGAAATTTTAGAAGAAGGGAAAGACACAATCTTTTATTGTAAATGTTACACCAGGAAATTCAGATTATTCTTAATATGAAATAAACCATAACATTAAAGAAAACAGAAATATAAGCTCTAGTCTTCTTTTTCAATTCCTTATTTCATTGCAATTGAGTTTTGGGGGATTTTTCTAATATTTATTTCTGATCATAAACATTTGATATTGATAAATTATTTAACACATGACCTAAATTCAAATTTTGTTTAAATATGTATTTGCAAAAAAGAATACTCAAAGCTTAACATCCTAAACACACACGCACAAACATCCATACACACACAGTGTGATATAAGCAATTCTCCAGATGCACGTGCACCACGTCCCTTGCCATAGTACTAAGAATTTTAGCCAATGATGTGAACAAATTCTAAGACTTAAGTATGTGATGAAGCACATCAGACAATAAAGCAGCCCTAGTTGATGTGGAGTTCTTTCTTATTACAAAAATATAAAATACTAAATTACATTTTATAAATTGACTCAGAAATATTCATGTTTTTGAAGTTCCAAAAATTAGATATAAATGAGAGAATTATATGATTCCAGAAACAGAATTTAAAGCCAGATTTTTTACAACTGAAGTATAGCTGATACACAATATTAATTTCTGGTATATATCATATGATTCAATATTTTTATAGGTTGTACTTAATATATAATTATTATAAAATAATGCCTATATTTCCTTGTGTTATACAATATATCCTTGTTGCTTATCTATCTTATACATAGTAAGTTGTATCTCTGAGTCCCACACTCCCACCTTGTGAAAGTGGGCATCCTTGCCTCATTCCTGATTTTAGAGGAAAATACTGAGAAGCATTTTAACTGTGGCTTTGTCATAAATGGCATTTATTATGTTGAGACATGTTCCCTCTATACTTACTTTTATGAGCTAATTCTTTTAAATCACAAATTGGATGTTGAGTTTTGTCAAATGCTTTTTCCGCATCTATTGAGATAATCATATGATTTTTTTTTTGAAGCACAGTTGATTTACAATGTTGTACTAGTTTCAGATGTACATCAAACTGATTCATGCATACATGCATCATGATACATGTATATCTATGTTTTCAGACTCTTCCTTTATGGGTTATTACAAAATATTGAGTGTAGTCCCCTGTACTATACAAAAGGTTCTTGTTGGATATCTACTTAATACATAGTAATGTGTATATGTTAATCCAAAACTCCTAATTTTCCCTCCCTCTGCTTTCCTCTTTGGTAACCATAGTTTGTTTTCTATGTCTGTGGGTCTATTTCTGTTTTGTATATAAGTTAATTTATATCTTTTTTTTTGATTCCACATATAAGCAATATCATATGAAAAATCAAAATATATATAAAGGAACAACAATGGATTATTAAGTGACTTATAACCAACATTAATAAAATATATAAATACAATATAATTTTCAAGCTGCTTAAGAAAAATATCTATGACCCTTGTATTCTAGACCCATCTGAACTGTCACTGAAGAGACCCATTTGAACTTCACTGTCAATGAAGACATTTTCTGATACAACAGAATGTGCTTCATACATTTTTGCTCAATGTACTTGGGTAGAAAAGAAGGAAATATACAAAATTCAGGAGAAGGGTGAAAATATCAACAGTAAGCGTAAAAATAAATGATTTTAGTAAATCTCAATATACACCACAATAACTTCCAATGGTGAGTTAAAACTATAGAATTAAGACAATATAGAATAACATCAAAGGTTGCATGTGAGGCAAATCAGTATTTAAGCATTCTGAATCCTGGAATGTTTAGGTGGAGGATAAAACTACAAACTTTAGTGTACTGTCAAAGTGAATATATTTGTTAAAATCCAAAGACAACTATTATAAGAGCAGAAATGTGCACAATTTAAAAGTGATATCATGGGGAAAGGAATATGAATTGCAACTGTCAGTCTGAATGCACAACAACAACAAAATAAAATATATCTAAAAGAAGGAAGCAAGGAAGGAAGGAAAGGAGGGAGGGACGGAGAAAAGGAGGGAAGAATGAATAAAGAGAAATATCCTGGAAAATATATTCATATACTACTATAAAGCAGATAACACGAATGAACTAGAACATTATTTTAGACATGAATAAGTCACCAAAATGGCATGTTAGTGGGAAAAAAAGGAAATGGCCAAAATATAGATAATGTATGGTACAATCTCCCATAGGTAAAGAATCTGCCTGTATGCAGGAACCTCAGTAAACGCAAGGTCAGTCCTTGGGTTGGGAAGATCCCCGGAGAGGGCAATGGCCACCCAGTCCAGTATCCCTGCCTGGAGAATTCCATGGACAGAGGAACCTGGTGGACTATAGTCATGGACTCGCAAAGAATTGAACACAACTGAAGTGACTTAGCATGCATGCATGTACAATTTATGCTTTTTAAAATATATTAAATGGTTATTATTAATACTATATACCGCATAAAAAATGTAGGAGGTATAGATACATGCCAACCTCACTTTGCTTATGACATAACTCAAGGCTACGAGAAAAGAAAATTATGGAGTGAAAAATTCTGAGTTTGATTTATAATATTCTATTTTTCATGTGTTTTGCTATAATATGTTATTCTTTTAAAAATAAAATATACAAAATATGCAGCTTGAAGTGTCAGCAGTTGTTATATCTATTTGGTAGGTAGAATGTTATGTTATTCTTTATACTTTTATTTATTCATTTATTTTTAAACATAAAATACTTTAATCTGAGGTTTCAAAGGTTTCAAAAGCATGGAAGAAATTATCAAACAGGAGTATTTATTTCCTTAGACCATATTTCTATTACATATTGTAAATAATTTCAATTAAATTATTTCTTTTCCGTCTACCATGCCTCCTTTGACAATAGCCAGGTTTGGGCTAAAATTTTCTCCATCCCATTTTGCATGTTTAGTACTGGTAACCATTACGGATCTTAAACTTTCCTTTGTTTTTGGAGTCTAGCCAATAGGTAAGTTTACCACCTCATTGTTGCTTGCTATTCTTCAGAAGCATCATATTTTTAAATTATATCCAATAATCAAGAAATAAATGGTCAAATAATTTTAAAGAGGCCTTAGTTCTAATGAACTGAACCACAGAGAAAAACTGGTTGTGAAGGGAGGATCTGACTTCTGAGTCCATGTCACCCTGTCAATTCCCCAGCCTCTGTCTCTTCTTGTCTGTACTCTGCACTTCAAAGGACTTCAGACAATTTCATATTTCACAGAAGAGGAAATAATTAAGGAACACTTTTGAGAAATACTAGAAATTTTTCATTTACTGAAAGTTTTTCCATATTTTATTTAAAATGTATATTATTGCTTAAAAATAGCAAACATGCTCTTGCTTAAGTGATAGAAGTTACTTTTGCTTTCATGAAATTCACATATCATCTGTAGTAAAGGAAAGAGTTTAATAGCAAAATATATTAGAAATAAATAGAAATTGGGCAAAGACTTAAGTTTTGGGTCAGAATTCTATCTTGATTCCAAAGAGACACATATTTTTAGTAATTTATTTTTAGAGGCAGACTATAATACATCTATATTTGCTTCAGGAAATCTAGTTTTATACCAAGTAACATGAACAATATAAAAACTGCTTGTTCTTAGTTATTTTGAATATAAATTATTAATTGTCTTTCATGTGAGCTAAATTAATTGTTAATTTTTTAATGAAAGAATGTATTCATTTCACTGTATGCAATGAAATACATACAAAATAATAACCAATTATTTCTGGGGCATCATCAATTAGATATATTATTGATAAATATCATGGTTAGATAAGAAAGGAAATTTTCACCTTGTCATTCTTTCAGTAGAATTTTCCAAGAAAGATATATTTAGATTTGAAAGGTTAAAATTGTTAATTTTTTTCAATAGAGATATCTTGAACATCTAACATGTGCTATAAAAGATTAAAGATGTAGACACTACAATTATACTCACTGACATCATATGAATGCCATGTAATATAATAAGTACTAACACAGAAGTAGTCAACATTCGAAAAACTAAGATCATGGCATCCAGTCCCATCACTTCATGGCATATATATGGGGAAACCAGTATATGGGGTCGCAAAGAGTCAGACACAACTGGGCCACTAAACAACAGCAACACAGAAGTATGCACAAACTATTTGGGAGCACATTAAATTAAGAATATTATGTTAGAAAAGGGTGATGTCCTAGGGAAAAAGACCCATGTGTATAATTCACATGTAATCCATATGGTCAATTCAAGAAACCACAAAGTAGCTCACTAGTACAGAAAGATAGACCATGAATACCAAAGATACAACTGGAAACATATGGACTAATCAATGGACATGGCTTATTTATGAAATAAGCAAGTTTCTGTACCTATCATGTATAAGGAATTATAAAATTATAAATGTTATATTTTATCCAGACATTTTAGTATGACATGACATGAATTTGCACCGGGGAATGAGATTAAAAGATAAGAAGACATATGAATGGCTAACAAGCACATGAAAAGATGCTCAACATCACTCATTATCAGAGAAATGCAAATCAAAACCACAATGAGGTACCATTTCACACCAGTCAGAATGGCTGCGATCCAAAAGTCAACAGCAATAAATGCTGGAGAGGGTGTGGAGAAAAGGGAACCCTCTTACACTGTTGGTGGGAATGCAAATTAGTACAGCCACTATGGAGAACAGTGTGGAGATTCCTTAAAAAATTGCAAATAGAAATGCCTTATGATCCAGCGATCCCACTGCTGGGCATACACACCAAGGAAACCAGAATTGAAAGAGACATNATGTCTGGCTCTAGATTAGTCATCACATCATCATGATTATCTGGGTCATGAAGATCTTTTTTGTACAGTTCTTCTGTGTATTCTTGCCACCTCTTCTTAATATCTTCTGCTTCTGTTAGGTCCAGACCATTTCTGTCCTTTATCGAGCCCATCTTTGCATGAAATGTTCCCTTGGTAGCTCTAATTTTCTTGAAGAGATCTCTAGTCTTTCCCCTTCTGTTCTTTTCCTCTATTTCTTTGCATATATATATATATATATATATATATATATATGATATTAATTTCCCACTCTTTCTGCCAGAATCTTTGTAGGAGAATCCATAGGCCACAAAATATGGAAATACTATCATTTGCTTTTGAGATTTAAAGCTCATCTTAAGTTACTTTCAAATCAGTGATGCATTTCATTTGGTAGGAAAAATCCCTCAGGCCATTTTCTTAAGTGTCTGCCAGCAGAAATTTGATGTATAGAGTGGTTCCAACAAGCTGTGTGTGCGCTCACCTTCTTTGAGGAGCAGAGTCAGGTCTTTTTGAGATGATTGGTGTGGTTTCAGAGAAGGCAATGGCAACCCACTCCAGTACTCTTGCCTGGAAAATCCCATGGACGGAGGAGCCTGGTAGGCTGCATTCCTTGGGGTCACTAAGAGTCGGACACGGCTGAGCGACTTCACTTTCACTTTTTACGTTCATGCATTGGAGAAGGAGATGGCACCCCACTCCAGCGTTCTTGCCTGGAGAATCCCTGGGACGGGGGAGCCTGGTGGGCTGCAGTCTATGGGGTCGCACAGAGTCAGACACGACTAAAGTGACTTGGCAGCAGCAGTGTGCTTTCAGGGGTTAAACATTTCTTCAGATTGAGGAGTGTTTTAGTTAGTGTGAAGACAAAGCTGTTATAACAATGTGGCCCTAAAATACAGAGTTTAAAGAAAACAAGCTTATTTTTCACTCATATAACTTCTAGCAGTAAACATTGTAGATTGGCAGAAAGGTTTGGTCCATGCAGTCACTTAAGTTCCAGGGTTTTCTCAGTTTTTTAAATTTTCATGCTCTTAGGCATTTTCCTCATCTAAATGTTCAAAGCTATGCTTCTTACAAGGGTCAGAGACTGGGATGCCTGATTTTTTAACCTTTAGAACTAGAATTAGAACTCATCACATCTGCTTAAAATTCTACTGTCAAGAACTTGACTATATGACCTGTATGACTAAATTAGTTTCAAGAGGGCCCATGAAACATAAATTTTCCCTTTGCAGGCATATTTCTAGTTACAACTTTCATACAGAGGAAGATGAGAAAAGATTTTGGTGAACAGTAGCCATCTCTTCCAAAGAAATGCTACCAATATAAATGAAATATTTTTTTTCCATTAGGAATTTAAATGACTTAGTCTACAGAGGCCTGCAAAGACAAATTGAAACAATTTCAACTTAAAAAAATACTGGCATTAAAGATGCCATGCTATCCCTTATCAATATACTTCGTATCCTTTAAGCATTTTCAAAACAAAATTTTATCTCCAACTTTAAGATTCAATTAGTTTCCATCTGGAATGATCCTGAAAAATAATCTGGCAAGTAAATTAGGTATCATTTCATAAATTCATTGAAAAGACCAAAGCAGGAAATAGAGAGCAAAGTCTATGGATTTTCCCAGAACATCTCTCCTGAGAATGAGAGAAAATGTTTAGGACTGCAAGAGAGAGAAACTTCAGTAATAATGGTTGTCTTCTTCCCCTACTGGTTAGGAAGGAAAGAGAGAGATGGGAGAGAGAGCTCCTCATAAAACAAAACAAACACTAATAAGTGGAGAGGTGCAGAAACAACGACACTGATTTTCTAGAGAAATAAATTTGGAGGTCACAGGAAAAAAACCAGTTCTTGTCTGTAATAATTCCTCTACTCCCTCCTCTTGCTATAGCCACTGGTTCCGGAAAACCCTCACTCAGGGGGACAAGGCAGATCGTGGAGTGCAGTTTACTACACCCACGGGCCCCAGGCAGAGTCTCCTCTTAGCCAAGGACCCTGACCAGTTTTTGTGAAAAACTTATATACCCTAAGTGTATGTACTCAAACCCACCTCCCCAAATTCCTTGAAACTAGTCTGAACAAAGGGAAAGAAAGACACAAAGTTAACTCGTGATTCTTAAGCGTAGGTAGTCAACAGTGGACAATTATCTATAGGGCTGTGGTCATACCCCAATAAGCAGAATAGAATATATGATTCCATTTGGTCACACAGATAACTAGGGTATTCTTTCAGGCCACGGAGAGCCCTGGGGCTCTTCCTTCCAGAGGCCTGGTTTTCCAGTTGGCATGTCCTTTCCATAGGTTCTGGGCATATAGCTCAAAGTCCACAGTCAGGCCCAAGATGGAGTCCTGCTTTCAAGATGGAACCTGTCTTGTTCTATCTGTTTCCTCCTTCACCCTCAGTGAATTTCTTTTTTGGTTCTATACCATTTTTGATTAGTACATATATATTCCCCTCATGAAGTTTCTGTGTCCATGTTTTTCATTCTTTCTTGCCTCAATAAAGCAGTTGCTAGCCAGCTTTGCAAATTATAGCACCTATTATTTTGGTTTTATTTCATTAGACAAACAGCTTCCTAAAAAGTGTTTCCTGCTATATCTACATTTTGGAAATCAAATTAAACTTGTATTGATTCTGGATTTTGTTAGCAGTTGTTTTTATGTGTTGCTTTCCCCCTGAGTTATTTGTGGTGTTCCTAGGTGCTCTGGGACAGAACAAAAAAAGGTTGGAAATCATTGCTCTTAAAGAGTTACAATTGCATCTATGATCAGTGCATTTCTCCAAGCCCAGGCAGAAAAACATAACAGCCATCATTTGGGCTTCTAAATTCGTCCATTGTATTTGCTGAGATCTCATCATAAAGTGTTTCTGTAAGACATCACACTCTGTGACACCATTTTCTCAAGTAGAATGAAAACACTCAAACTTCTGTCATATTAATGGCAATGAGTGATGACAAGAAACTTTATTATCAAAGAGGTTCAACTGTGTCCCTTACACTATATTTACTGAAATAAGGAAGATGACTGTACTGTTTCAGAAAATAAAATTAACTCTACCAAGAAGACCAAACCTGAAATCAAATAAACAAATGTTTTGGGGTAACTCTTCATCTAAAACTTAAGTTAATCAGCATGTTGTTGTTTAGTCACTGAGTCTTGTCTGACTCTTTGTGACTTTGGGGACCATAGCATACCTTTCCATTCTGTCCTCCAGTATCTCCTGGAAGTTGCTCAAATTCATGTCCACTGATGCTATGAACCATCACATCCTCTGTTTCTCCCTTTCTGTTTCAGAAAATAAAATTAACTCTACCAAGAAGACCAAACCTGAAATCAAATAAACAAATGTTTTGGGGTAACTCTTCATCTAAAACTTAAGTTAATCAGCATGTTGTTGTTTAGTCACTGAGTCTTGTCTGACTCTTTGTGACTCTGGGGACCATAGCATGCCTTTCCATTCTGTCCTCCAGTATCTCCTGGAAGTTGCTCAAATTCATGTCCACTGATGCTATTAACCATCGCATCCTCTGTTTCTCCCTTCTCCTTCTGCCTTCAATCTTTCCCAGCATCAAGGTCTTTTCCAATGAGCCGGCTCTTCCCATCAGGTGCTCAAAGCATCGGAGCTTCAGCATCAGTTGCTGTTTTCCTTAGCTCTGTGTTAGCTCAGCATAACTACTACATGTGATGACTAAGCTACCAAGATGACTAAGTCCTTAAATACCACCTAGCTATCCCTGTTTTCTGTTTTACAGATGAGGAAACTGAAGCAGAGAGATAAATTGTTTATCTTGGGTGGTGGAGCCTAGTGCTGAAGAACACAGGGTCATGTTAGTTGGATTACTTGACTTAAATCTTGGCACTACCTACTTATTAGCATGCATTCAGTTCAGTTCAGTTCAGTTCAGTTCATTCGCTCAGTCATGTCCGACTCTTTGCAACCCCATGGACTGCAGCACACCAGGCCTCCCTGTCCATCACCAACTCCCAGAGTTTACTCAAACTCATGTCCATTAAGTCGGTGATGCCATCCAACCACCTCATCCTCTGTCGTCCCCTTCACCTCCTGCCTTCAATCTTTCCCAGCATCAGGATCTTTTCCAATGAGTCAGCTCTTCGCATGAGGTGGCCAAAGTATTGGAGTTTCATCTTTAGCATCAGTCCTTCCAACGAATATTCAGGACTGATTTCCTTTAGGATTGACTGGTTGGATCTCCTTGCAGTCCAAGGGACTCGCAAGAGTCTTCTCCAACACTACAGTTCAAAAGTGTCAATTCTTCAGCGCTCAGCTTTCTTCACAGCCCAACTCTCACATCCATACATGACCACAGGAAAAACCATAGCCTTGACTAGACAGACATTTGTTGGCAAAGTAATATCTCTGCTTTTCAATATGCTACCTAGGTTGGTCATAGCTTTCCTTCCAAGGAGTAAGCGTCTTTCAATTTCATGGTCGCAGTCACCATCCGCAGTGATTTTGGAGCCCAGGTTGGTCATAAATTTCCTTCCAAGGAGTAAGCATTAGCATTAGATAAATGTGGAAGTAGAAGATGTGTCTAAGGGATGTAAAATTTGGAAAAGAAATGGTTCCTGATTTCAATTAGCACCAGATGAATAATCAGAGAAAGAGAAGGGTCTTATATATAGAAAGAGACAATATGGAAATCATCAATAATAGCATACAAACATAAATCTAGACTGCAGAATGTTGCATTCTAAAGAGCACAAGCTCACGAGTTAGACCATTTCACTTGAATCTCCATACTTTATTGGCTAAGTGATTCTGGGTAGTTTGCTTAACCTTTCCTTGCTGACAAACCCTCATCTGAAAAATGAGAGAAGATGATAAAATAATAGGTTCCAGCTCAGAGGATTCAAAAGGACAATACATATAAAGTAACCAGTGCAGACTAAACTCATTAAACATTAATTTCCATCATGACTTTTGGCAAAGTAGCAGCAGAGGAGAAATTCCAGGTTCAAAACTCTCCCCATCATTCATCATACCCCATCAGTAATGATGGAAATTAACATTTAAATCCATATCTTTGGTGTAATTGTGTGTGTGAGTAGTGAGTCTCCTCCAACTCTTCGTGATCCCATGGGCTCTAGCCTGCTTTGCTCCTCTGTCCATGAAATTTTTCAGGCAAGAATACTGAAGTGGATTGTCATTTTCTCCTCCAGAAGATCCTCCCAATCCAGGGATCAAACCTGTGTCTCCCGAGTCTCCTGCACTGGCAGAAGGATTCCTTACCACTGTGCCACCTGGGAAGCACAAGGTGTAATTACTGCAACAAATTAAAAACTTCCTTCTTAACACTGGTACCCAATTAACCCATTCTCAAGAATTTTTTTTCTCATTTAATATGTGATAAAATACCATTTATTTTATAGCATTTTCCCCTTCCTGACACAAAGTAGACCAACTGTTACATGAGCATTTTCTCTGCTTAATAATCTGAGCTCCTTAAATTTATGCTGGATTAGGAGAATTGAAGCTGTAAAACCTAACTTACAATAGCAAAATACACCATGTGACTTTAAATACACCATGTGAATACCGTGTGTAAGTTCAGGATAAGCGCATGATAAACTTTATTTGATAAGCTAAAATTTTTTTCTCATTTAATATGTGATAAAATACCATTTATTTTATAGCATTTTCCCCTTCCTGACACAAAGTAGACCAACTGTTACATGAGCATTTTCTCTGCTTAATAATCTGAGCTCCTTAAATTTATGCTGGATTAGGAGAATTGAAGCTGTAAAACCTAACTTACAATAGCAAAATACACCATGTGACTTTAAATACACCATGTGAATACCGTGTGTAAGTTCAGGATAAGCGCATGATAAACTTTATTTGATAAGCTAAAAAATGCCAATAAGTGAATAAGCAGCAATAAATATATAATGAGTTGATGCAGCTATGTTTTTCATTCTTTAGTGAATGAATTCCTTGTTCCTGGAAGCTCTATTGCTTCTTCAGTAGTCTTGGTTCCCCATATTCACATGTTCGTCAAGTATTTTTCTGTTTTTTTTTTTTTTTTTTTTTTTAATTTACCGNTCTGGTGATGTCCTAGTGTGTGGCAAAAACCCTCTTAGAGGAGGTTGTGTTTAGTCCCACATAGAACAGATAACCCACAAACTACAGAACAATTATACCAAAGAAATTCTCACACTGTTAAGACAGTTCTAGGACCAAAAACAGATTTCCCAACCTACGGATCAGCAAAGGAACTGAGAAGCCCAGGGAATTTGACTTTGGAGGCCACTGGGATTTGATCACAGATTTTACACAGGACAGGGGAAAAAGACTTTGGAGGGCACAAAACACAACAACAACAACAACAACCTTGTATGCACCAGGAACCAGGAGAAAGGAGCAATGTCCCCACAAAAGACTGAGTCAGACTTAGCTGTGAGTTTTCAGGAGTCTTTAGTGGAGGCTTGGGTCAATAGTTTGACATTAGGCCTAAACATGGAGGGAATACAGGCTCATCCATCAACAAAAATTTGGAATAAAGATTTACTGGCTATGATCCAACACATCACAACAACATGCAATTTCCCCCAAGACAGTCTCTCCCATCAGGAAGCTTCCATAAACCTCTTATCTTTATTAGTTAGGGGGCAGACAGAATGAAAACAAAAATCACAGAAAACTGACCAAATTAATAACATGGACCACAGCCATGTCTAACTCAAAGAAACGACGAGCCATGCCATGCAGGGCCACCTGTCAGGAGCTGCATTAGGCATTACTGACAAAACGGAGGCATGGCCCCAACCCCCTCTCCTCATCTCACAGACATAGTCCCAGGGTGAAGGAGTTAGGCCTTGTGATTCTGCCTTGTTCCTTCACTTCTTCAGTTGAGTTGGCTGGAAAGAATGTGAAGGTGCTTGAGAGAAACATGAAAAAGCATAAAGCCTTCTAGAATTGTGCCCAGAAAATAATCTATAAAATAACTATTGAAATTTGTTCAAGGATCTTTACAAAGAATGTCCCAGGATGAGCACATAGGCCACAGCTTGAGGCCATGGGAAGGATTATTACCTGAGACCTGCTGTGAGGGGAATGTTTATGGCAAAAGAAGTTTGCTAAGCTTAGGGTTTAGGATTAATTAAGAATAAAGAAATGCAAAAAAGCAAAATGGCTGTCTGGGGAAGTCTTAAAAATAGCTGTGAAAAGAAGAGAAGCAAAAAGCAAAGGAGAAAAGGAAAGATATAAGCATCTAAATGCAGAGTTCCAAAGAATAGCAAGAGAGATAAGAAAGGCTTCTTCAGTGATCAATCAAAAGAAATAGAGGAAAAGAACAGAATGGGAAAGACTAGAGATCTCTTCAAGAAAATTAGAGATACCAAGAGAACATTTCATGCAAAGATGGGGTCGATAAAGGACAGAAATGGAATGGATCTAACAGATGCAGAAGATATTAAGAAGAGGTGGCAAGAATACACAGAAGAACTGTAAAAAAAAAGGATCTTCATGACACGGATAATCACGATGGTGTGATCACTCATCTGGAGCCAGACATCCTGGAATGTGAAGTCAAGTGGGCCTTTGAAAGCATCACTGTGAACAAAGCTAGTGGAGGTGATGGAATTCCAGTTGAGCTACTTCAAATCCTGAAAGATGATCCTGTGAAAGTGCTGCACTCAATATGCCAGCAAATTTGGAAAACTCAGCAGTGGCCATAGGACTGGAAAAGGTCAGTTTTTATTCCAGTTCCAAAGAAAGGCAATGCCAAAGAATGCTCAAACTACCACACAATTGCACTCATCTCACCTGTTAATAAAGTAATGCTCAAAATTATCCAAGCCAGGCTTCAGCGATCCGTGAACCATGAACTTCCAGATGTTCAAGCTGGTTTTAGAAAAGGCAGAGGAACCAGAGATGAAATTGCCAACATCTGCTGGATCATGGAAAAAGCAAGAGAGTCCCAGAAAAACATCTATTTCTGCTTTATTGATTATTCCGAAGCCTTTGACAGTGTGGATCACAATAAACTGTGGAAAATTCTCAGAAAGATGGGAATACCAGACCACCTGACCTGACTCTTGAGAAATCTGTATGCAGGCCAGGAAGCAACATTTAGAATTAGACATGGAACAACAGACTGGTTCCAAATTGGGAAAGGAGTATGTCAAGGCTGTACATTGTCACCCTGCTTATTTAACATCTATGCAGAGTACATCATGAGAAACGCTGGACTGGAAGAAACACAAGCTGGAATCAAGATTGCTGGGAGAAATATCAATCACCTCAGATATGCAGATGACACCACTCTTATGGCAAAAAGTGAAGAAGAACTAAAGAACCTCTTAATGAAAGTGAAAGAGCAGAGTGAAAAAGTTGGCTTAAAGCTCAACATTCAGAAAAGGAAGATCATGGCATCTGGTCCCATCACTTCATGGGAAATAGACGGGGAAACAGTGGAAACAGTGTCAGATTTTATTTTTCTGGACTCCAAAATCACTGCAGAAGTTGACTGCAGCCATGAAATTAAAAGACGCTTACTCCTTGGAAGAAAAGTTATGACCAACATAGCATATTCAAAAGCAGAGATATTACTTTGCCAACTAAGTTCCATCTTGTCAAGGCTATGGTTTTTCCTGTAGTCATGTATGGATGTGAGAGTTGGACTGTGAAGAAGGCTGAGCACCGAAGAATTGATGCTTTTGAACTGTGGTGTTGGAGAAGACTCTTTAGAGTCCCTTGCACTGCAAGGAGATCCAACCAGTTCATTCTGAAGGAGATCAGCCCTGGGATTTCTTTGGAAGGAATGATGCTGAAGCTGAAACTCCAGTACTTTGGCCACCTCATGCAAAGAGTTTACTCATTGGAAAATACTCTGATGCTTGGAGGGATTGGGGGCAGGAGGAGAAGGGGACGACAGAGGATGAGATGGCTGGATTGCTTCACTGACTCCATGAGTGTGGGTCTGGGTGAACTCCGGGAGTTGGTGATGGACAGGGAGGCCTGGCATGCTGTGATTCATGGGGTCCCAAAGAGTCAGACACGACTGAGCAACTGAACGTAACTGAAGAATATCTCGAAGCCTTTTTAGAAGACAATGATTTTAAGATGCTAGGGACAAACCAGATCTAGAAAGATAAGAAATAAACTGAAGAATGTGGCATGAGTTACAGTGTAATCACAAGTTAAGTATAGGACACATAAGAGAAAGAAGATAATAGATAGTTAAGCCGATTCTGAGAATCAGCTGAAGCAGGAAATCTTTTTGTAGGGCAACAATGATAAATCTGGGTGGGGGAAACTGGGAGTTGCAAACCTCCGATGTAATGCTCTTATCAAAATATAAAAAAGAATCTGAAGTTTGAAATAAACATGTAGTCCCATTCTATGAGTCAGAGGCTACATCATTTTCCTCCAGATGTAGTCTCATTCTATGAGTCAGAAGCTACATCATCATCCACCGATGTAGCTCCATACTATGAGTCAGAAGCTATATCGTTGCCAATACCATCCATCTTTTCAGGTTGAATCCTTGGCTGCTAGAGCTGGACTCTGGCAGCCACCCAAGATGGATGGGTCATGGTGGAGAATCTAACAAAACATGGTCTACTGGGGAAGGGAAAGGCAAACCACTTCAGTATTATTGCCTTGAGAATCCCATGAATAGTATGAAAAGGAAAAAAGATAGGACACTGAAAGATGAACTCCCCAGATCAGTAATTTAACAATAGGCTACTGGAGTACAGTGGAGAAATAACTTCAGAAAGAACGAAGAGATAGAACCAAAGTGAAAACAATGGCCAGTAATGGATGTGATTGGTGATAGAAGCAAAGTTCAAAGCTGAAGAACTTTGCAAAGGACAATATTGCATAGGAATCTGGAATGTTAGATTCATGAATCAAAGTAAATTGGACGTGGTCAAACAGGAGATGGCAAAAGTGAAAATCAATATTTTAGAAATCACTGAACTAAAATGGACTGGAATGGGTGTATGGAACTCAGATGATCATTATATGTACAACTGTGGGCAGGAATCACTTAGAAGAAATGGAGTATCCCTCAGAGTCAACAAAGGAGTCCAAAGTGCAGTATTTGGGTACAATCGCAATCCTACAGACAGAGGAGCCTTGTAGGTTGCAGTCCATGGGGTCTCGAAGAGTCAGACATGACTCAGCAACTTCCCTTTCACTTTTCACTTTCATGCATTGGAGAAGGAAATGGCAACCCATTCCAGTATTCTTGCCTGGAGAATCCCAGGGACAGAGGAGCTTGGTGGGCTGCCATCTATGGGGTTAAACAGAGTTGGACACGACTGAAGCGCTTAGCAGCATCAAAAATAACTGAATGAACTCTGTTCATTTCTAAGGCAAACCATTCAATATCACAGTAATCCAAGTCTATGCAACAAACACTAATGCCAAAGAAATCAGACATGACTCAGCAACTTCCCTTTCACTTTTCACTTTCATGCATTGGAGAAGGAAATGGCAACCCATTCCAGTATTCTTGCCTGGAGAATCCCAGGGACAGAGGAGCTTGGTGGGCTGCCATCTATGGGGTTAAACAGAGTTGGACACGACTGAAGCGCTTAGCAGCATCAAAAATAACTGAATGAACTCTGTTCATTTCTAAGGCAAACCATTCAATATCACAGTAATCCAAGTCTATGCAACAAACACTAATGCCAAAGAAGCTGAAGTTGAATGGTCCTATGATGACCTACAAGACTTTCTTGAACTAAAACCAAAAGAAGTTGTGCTTTTCATCATAAGTGACTAGAATGGAAAAGTAGGAAGTTAATAGATACCTGGAGTAACAGGCATGTTTGGCCTTGGGTACAAAATGAAGCAGGGCAAAGGCTAATAAAGTGTTGCCAAGAAAACACACTGGTCATAGCAAACACCTTCTTCCAGCAACACAAGAGATTACTTTACACATGGACATAACCAGATGGTCATACTGAAATTAGATTGATTATATTCTTTGCAGCCAAACATGGTGAAGCTATATGCAGTCAGCAAAAAGAATACTGGGAACTGCCTGTGGCTCAAGTAGGGTAAACCACTAGACTACTCAGGTAAGATCTAAATCAAATACCTTATGATTATACAGGGAAAGTGACAGATAGATTCAAGGGATTTGACCTGATCCTGAAGAAGCATGGGTATAGGTTCATGAAATTATACAGGAAGCAGTGATCAAGATATTTCCAAAGGAAAAGAAAGGAAAAGGGACAAAATGGTTGTCTGAGGAGGGCTTAAAATAACTAAGAAAAGAAGAGATGTTAAAGGCAAAGGAGAAAATGAAAGATGTAGCCATCTGAATGCAGAGTTCCAAAGAATAGCAATAAGAGATAAGAAAGTCTTCCTCAGTGATCATTGTAAAGAAATAGAGGAAAACAATAGAATGGGAAACACTAGAAATCTCTTCAAGAAAATAAGAGATACCAAAGGAATATTTCCTGCAAAGATGGGCACAATAAAGGACAGAAATTGTATGGACTCAATAGAAGCAGAAGATATTAAGAGGTGGCAAGAATACACAGAAGAACTATACAGAAAACATGTTCATGACCCAGATAACCATGATGGTGTGATCACTCACCTATAGCCAGATATCTTGGAATGCAAAGTCAAGTGGGCCTTAGGAAGAATCATTATGAACGAAGCTAGTGGAGGTGATGGAATTCCAGTTCAGCTACTTCAAATCCTAAAAGATGATGATATTAAAGTACTGCACTCAATATACCAGCTAATTTGGAAAACTCAACAGTGGCCACCAGACTGGAAAATGTCATTTTTCCTTCCAATCCCATAGAAAGGCAATGCCAAAGAATGTTTAAACTATTGTACTCATCTCAGTTCAGTTCAGTCACTCAGTCGTGTCTGACTCTTTGCAACCCCATGAATTGCAGCACACCAGGCCTCCCTGTCCATCACCAACTCCCGGAGTTCACTTAAACTTATATCTATCAAGTTGTGATGCCATCCAGCCATCTCATCCTCTGTCATCCCCTTTTTCTCCTGCCCCCAATCCCTCCCAGCATCAGAGTCTTTTCCAATGAGTCAGCTCTTCACATGAGGTGGCCAAAGTACTGGAGTTTCAGCTTTAGCATCATTCCTTCCAAAGAACACCCAGGACTGACCTCTTTTAGAATGAACTGGTTGGATCTCCTTGCAGTCCAGGACATCCAAGAGTCTTCTCCAACATCTTATATGCTAACAAAATGATGCTCAAAATTCTCAAAGTGAGGCTTTGACAGTATTTGAAATGAGAACTTTCAGATGTTCAAGCTAGATTTAGAAAAGGCAGCAGAAACGGAGATAAAATGGCCAACATCCTTTGGATAAAATAAAAGCAAGAGAGTTCCAGAAAAAATATATACTTCTGCTTTATTGAATATGCCAAAGACCTTGACTGTGTAGATCACAAAAAAAAAAAAAGAGAGAGAGAGAGAGAGAGAGAGAGAAATTCTTAAAGAGATGGGGATATCAGACCACCTTACCTGCCTCCTGAGAAATCTGTATGAAGGTAAAGAAGCAATACTTAGAACTGGACATGGAACAATGGAGTGGTTCCAAATTGGGAAAGGCGTACACCAAGGCTGTATATTGTCACCCTGCTTTTTAAACTTACATGAAGAGTACATCATGGGAAATGCCAGGCTGGATAAAGTATAATCTGGAATCAAGATTGCCAGGAAAAATATAAACAACCTCAGATATGCAGATGACACCATCCTTATGACAGAAAGCAAAGAGAAACTGAAGAGCCTCTTTATAAAATTCAAAGAGGAGTGCTAAGAGGAAAGTTCATAGAAATACAGGCATACCTCAAGAAACAAGAAAAAAGTCAAATAAATAACTTAACTCTACACCTAAAGCAACTAGAAAAGGAAGAAATGGAGAACCCCAGAGCTAGTAGAAGGAAAGAAATCATAAAAATTAGGGCAGAAATAAATGCAAAAGAAACAAAAGAGACCATAGCAAAAATCAACAAAAAAAAAAAAAAAATAATAAATAAAAATTTACCATAATGTTGTGAAAACTCTTCTCAAGCAAATACCTGCAATTGAGACTAGGAAAGTGTAGAAAGCTTCCTCAGATTTATCTTCCATACTCATTTAATTAGAAGAGACTCAAGAGAGACATAAAAATAAAATTATTGACTCATCTGAAATTAAAAGATCCTTATTGTATTTTCTTCAAGAAATGCAGCATGATTCTTGTTAAATAATGATTTTCCAATTTTAATTACATTAAATTCTCTCTTCCTAAATTCATGCTGTCATTCTAATTAAAGGAAAAATTCTCATTTTCGGTGAAGAAGGCTTGTTTTGGTACAGTTAAACAATTTCCATATAATGTTCCAGAGGTGTTTTACACTTTAAAGCTGGTAATATGTTTTTTTTTTTTTTTTAATGAAAGATTAAAATGCTTAAAATTCCTTGCAGGTGCTATGTAAGATAAGATTTGTATACTTGCTATAGCATTTAACCCAATGAGGAAAACAAGTCAAATGTACATATTGCTAAAAAAATAAACACACAAGTTAGTACAACTAAGTATTGATATTTATTTTTTTTTAATTCCTTGTGAACAGATACAAAATCTTAGACACAGTCCTTGCTTTTTTTTTACTGGAGTATAATTGCTTTTGGAGGACAGCATGGCAACCCACTCCAGTAATCTTGCATGGAGAATCCCCATGGACAGAGGAGCCTGGCGGGGAGGGCGTCTATCATCCATGAGATTGCACAGAATCGGACACTACTGAAGCAACTTAGCATACACAATCACTTTACAATGTTGTGTTAGCGTCTGTAATACAAGGAAGTGTATATGTATACATATATTAGCTAAATGTATGTATATATACATACTCTTCCTCTTGAGTCTGCCTGCCCCAGTCCACCAATTTAGGTCATGACAGAGGACTGAACTGAGCTTCCTGTGGTTCCCACTAGCTATCTATTTTACACACAATAGTATACAGATGGATAACATTGACACATATATGTCAAACTACTCTCCCAGTTTGTCCTATTCCCTACTCTCCCCTTCTCCCCACTGTGTCCAAAAGCCTATTCTATAAAGAGACATAGATGACCTAGAGACTTTCAAACAGAAGAAAGTGAAATCAGAAAGAGAAAAATAAATATCATATATTAATGCATTTATGTAGAAACTAGAAAGATAGTACCTGTTACAGGGCAAGAATTAAACATGTTCTTGAGAATAAGCAACATCCTGTAGAGCAAGACACCACCACTGGTTTTCCTAGTAGCTGTTCTCCCTTATTCCTCAAAGATGTTACAAACTTTGTTCAACTACTTCAGTTCAGCTCAGTTGCTCTGTTGTGTCCAACTCTGTGATCCCATGGACTTTAGCACACCAGGCTTCTCTATCCATCACCAACTCCCACAGCTTGCTAAAACTCATGTCCATTGAGTCATTGATGCCATCCAACAATCACATCCTCTGTCGTCCCCTTCTCCTCCTGCCTTTAATCTTTCCCAGCATCAGGGTCTTTTCCAATGGCCAAAGTGTTGGTTTCAGCTCTAGTATCAGTCCTTCCAACGACTATTCAGCATTGTTTTCCTTTAGGATGGACTGTTTGGACCTCCTTGCAGTCCAAGGAACTCTCAAGAGTCTTCTCCAACACCACAGTTCAAAAGCATCAGTTCTTTGGCACTCAGCTTTTTTTATAGTCCAACTCTCACACCCATACATGACTACTGGAAAAATCACAGATTTGACTAGACGGACCTTTGTTGGTAAAGTAATGTCTCTACTTTTTAATATGCTGTCTAGGTTGGTCATAGCTTTTCTTCCAAGGAGTAAGTGTCTTTTAATTTCATGGCTGCAGTCACCATCTGCAGTTTCTTTTGGAGCCCAAGAAAATAAAGTCTCTCACTGTTTCCATTGTTTCCCCATCTATTTGTTATGAAGCGAGGGGACCAGATGCCATGATCTTAATTTTTTTTTATTTTGAGTTTTAAGCCAGCTTTCTCACTCTCCTCTTTCACCTTCATCAAGAGGCTCTGTAGTTCTTCTTCACTTTCTGCCATAAAGGTGGTGTCATCTGCATGTCTGAGGGATTTGAGCTTGTGTTTCATCCAGCCTTGCATGATCTACTCTGAATAAAAGTTAAATTAGCAGAGTGACAATATACAGCCTTGACGGACTCCTTTCCCGATTTGGAACAAATCTGTTGTTCCATGTCCAGAAGATGCCATGATCTTAATTTTTTTTTATTTTGAGTTTTAAGCCAGCTTTCTCACTCTCCTCTTTCACCTTCATCAAGGGGCTCTGTAGTTCTTCTTCACTTTCTGCCATAAAGGTGGTGTCATCTGCATGTCTGAGGGATTTGAGCTTGTGTTTCATCCAGCCTTGCATGATCTACTCTGAATAAAAGTTAAATTAGCAGAGTGACAATATACAGCCTTGACGGACTCCTTTCCCGATTTGGAACAAATCTGTTGTTCCATGTCCAGTTTTAACTGTTGCTTCTTGACCTTCAATACAGATTTCTCTGGAGGCAGGTAAGGTAGTCTGATATTCTCATCTCTTTAAGAATTTTCCACAGTTTATTGTAATCCACACAGTCAAAGGCTTTATTATAGTCAATGAAGCAGAAGTAGATATCTTTCTTGAATTCTCTTGCTTTCTCTATGATCCAACGGATGTTGGAAATTTGATCTCTGGTTCCTCTGCCTTGTCTAAATCCAGTTTGAACATCTGGAAGTTCTCAGTTCACATACTGTTGAAGCCTAACTTGGAAAATTTTGAGCATTACTTTACTAGCGTGTGAGATGAATGCAATTGTGCAGTATTTTGAACATTCTTTGGCATTACTTTTTTGGGGGGATTAGAATGAAAACTGATTTTTTTCCAGTCCCGTGGCCACTGCTGAATTTTCCAAATTTGTGGCATATTGAGTGCAGCACGTTCACAGCATCATCCTTTACACTTTGAAGTAGCTCATCTGGAATTCCATCACCTCCACTAACTTTGTTCATAATGATACTTCCTACGGCCCACTTGACTTCACACTCCAGGATGTCTGGCTCTAGGTGACTGATCACACTATTGTGGTTATCTGGGTCATTAAGATCTTTTTTGTTTAGTTCCTCTGTGTATTCCTGCCACCTCTTCTTGATATCTTCTGCTCTCTTAGGTCCATACCATTTTTGTCTTTTATTGAGCCCATCTTTGCATGAAATGTTCACCTGGTATCTCCAATTTTCTTGAAGAGATCTCTAGTCTTTTCCATTCTATTGTTTTCCTCTATTTGTTTTGCATTGTTCACTTAGGAAGGCTTTCTTATCTTAAGCTCAACTACTTACGGGTGTTTATTTCTCAGATTTGAGGATGACCTTCTGTGATCGTGGACTGAATAGCTTATAGGACTGTGATTATATGGTTTCATTCAATAGATATATTTTAAGCTGTTAGCATTAACAAAATATGTAAGTAGGAAATGAATTCAAGGATACAACCTATGAAAAGAAACATTCCCTTCTTTCAAGCGAAATAAAACAGAGTGAACATAGTACAGACTGATGATCAGAATCAGATGTGTTTCATTTTTGTTGTTGTTTAGTGTCTATGTCATGTCTGACTCTTTTGCAACCCCATGCACTGCAGCCTGCCAGGCTCCTCTTTCCATGGGACTTCCCAAGCAAGAATTCTGGAGTGGGTTGCCCTTTCCTTTTCCAGGGGATCTTCCTGACCCTGGGAATGAACCCACGTCTCCTGCATTGGCAGGTGAATTCTTTATTGCTGAGACACCAGGGAAGCTCTGATGTGTTTTATATATATAGAGAGAAAATAGTGATATAGACAGCACATAGCCATACACCTAAAACTCCAATTATGCATTCATTTATCTCTTCTCAAGTGCACTTAAAAACTACTTTTTGAACACCTGATATAGTTAAATCATAGTATGCATGTTGGTAATACAAAGACTAATAAACTTCAATTACTATAATAGAGATACAATATGTTTGAAGTTACCTTAATATGGTATAGCATGTGATAAGTGGAACTCAAAAAGCAGATGTAAAATCAATGCATTTTAGGAACGTGTATGGGAGATATTATTTCAATCTGGGAAGTTCAGGAATATTTCATGAAAAAGTATGGTTTGAAAATATTAACTAATGCCCAAATATATTTTTAACTAAATAATATGTTTTTCCTACCTAATATAAGCCTAACCCAAGTAGAATTACATAAAAAATCCAAAATATTAGCTATGTCCCTCAGGGGCTCAATACCAAATAGAGGAATAGAGTA
This sequence comes from Aepyceros melampus, assembly GCA_006408695.1. Taxonomy (NCBI): domain Eukaryota; kingdom Metazoa; phylum Chordata; class Mammalia; order Artiodactyla; family Bovidae; genus Aepyceros; species Aepyceros melampus. The sequence continues at coordinate 35,006 of SJXQ01007165.1, forward strand.
GATTGATATATAATTAATAAGAATATGATGTGTTTACTAATAAAGTTGAGAAACATGACAAGATGCATTGAAACACCAAGACCATGATTGGCTCCTGTGAATCATGCCTAGTTGAATGAAGAATGCAAAATTTTGGCATTTTGGAAGATGGTACTAAGAGGAAAAAGGGAGAATTTTTTTAAAGAGAGGAAAAGAACATGATTAGAATTGTTACAGAGAGTTGAGATTTGGAGAAAAGAGTATAGTAAGAACAATTGCACTCATCTCACATGCTAGTAAGGTAAAGCTCAAAATTCTCCAAGCCAGACTTCAGCAATATGTGAACTGTGAACTCCCTGATGTTCAAGGTGGTTTTAGAAAAGGCAGAGGAACCAGAGATCAAATTGTCAGCATCCGCTGGATCATGGAAAAAGCAAGAGAGTTCCAGAAAAACATCTATTTCTGCTTTATTGACTATGCCAAAGCCTTTGACTGTGTGGATCACAGTAAACTGTGGAAAATTCTGAAAGAGATGGGAATACCAGACCACCTGACCTGCCTCTTGAGAAATCTGTATGCAGGTCAGGAAGCAACAGTTAGAACTGGACATGGAACAACAGACTGGTTCCAAATAGGAAAAGGAGTACGTCAAGGCTGTATATTGTCACCCTGCTTATTTAACTTATATGCAGAGTACATCATGAGAAATGCTGGACTGGAAGAAACACAAGCTGGAATCAAGATTGCTGGGAGAAATATCAATAATCTCAGATATGCAGATGACACCACCCTTATGGCAGAAAGTGAGGAGGAGCTAAAAAGCCTCTTGTTGAAAGTGAAAGAGGAGAGTGGAAAAGTTGGCTTAAAGCTCAACATTCAGAAAACGAAGATCATGGCATCTGGCCCCATCACTTCATGGGAAATAGATGGGGAAACAGTAGAAACAGTGTCAGACTTTGTTTTTTTGGGCTCCAAAATCACTGCAGATGGTGACTGCAGCCATGAAATTAAAAGGCGCTTACTCCTTGGAAGAAAAGTTATGACCAACCTAGATAGTATATTCAAAAGCAGAGACATTACTTTGCCGACTAAGGTCCGTCTAGTCAAGGCTATGGTTTTTCCTGTGGTCATGTATGGATGTGAGAGTTGGACTGTGAAGAAGGCTGAGCGCAGAAGAATTGATGCTTTTGAACTGTGGTGTTGGAGAAGACTCTTGAGAGTCCCTTGGACTGCAAGGAGATCCAACCAGTCCATTCTGAAGGAGATCAACCCTGGGATTTCTTTGGAAGGAATGATGCTAAAACTGAAGCTCCAGTACTTTGGGCACCTTATGCGAAGAGTTGACTCATTGGAAAAGACCCTGATGCTGGGAGGGATTGGGGGCAGGAGGAGAAAGGGACGACCGAGGATGAAATGGCTGGATGGCATCACAGACTCAATGGACGTGAGTCTGAGTGAACTCCGGGAGTTGGTGATGGACAGGGAGGCCTGGCATACTGCGATTCATGGGGTCGCAAAGAGTCGGACACAACTGCGCGACTGAACTGAACTGAACTGAACTGAAGGATGATCAAACTAGTCAATCCTAAGTCAACTCTGATTATTCACTGGACAGACTGATGCTGAAGCTCCAATACTTTGGCCACCTGATGCAAAAAGCTGACTCACTAGTAAAGACCCTGATGCTGGGAAAGATTGAGGGTGAAAGGAGAAGAGGAAATCAGAGGATGAGATGGCTAGATGGCATCACCAATTCAATGGACATGAACTTGGGCAAACTTCAGGAAGTGGTGAGAGACACGGAGGCCTGGCGTGCTCTAGTCCCTGGGGTCACAAAGAGTCAGACACAACTTAGGGACTGAACAGCAACAAGAGACGACTTTGTCGTTAAAGTTTACTAACAAGTTAAGTATATTAAAATAAGAAATTTTAAAACGTGAAATACAACGTAACTCATTACCCTAGCTTTCCAATGAAATCTCCAGAGAAATCTAAATTGCTTTTTTAAATTATTGAAATTATTTTTATTATTTTTTAATGTACAAGATCTTTATTTATTATTACCATTTTTGTTTCCATTTTTTTGGCCATGCCAAGCAACATATGGGATCTTAGATCCCCAACCAGGAATTGAACCTGTGCCCCTCGAAGTGGCAGCACAGAGTCTTAACCACCATGGAAGTCCCTCGAAGTTATTTTTGAATTTCAATGTTTTTCTAGGTGCTATGAGACAGGCCTCAGCTATGTATTGGGTGAAGGTTATAATCTTAAAGTGTACAGTGACATGTCCCAAAGAGATTTCAAATTACCACATTCAAAAATAAACTGTATCTTTGTTCCCCAAAGCTAATACTCTTGCAGTGTTCCCCATCTAGGTGAAGGGTGAACTGATTACCTAAACCAGAAGCCTGAGTATTACCTTGACATCTCTTCCCTCCTCACTCACTAAATCCAATCAGTAAAGCTGCTTCCAGGCAGCTTAATAGGATATATACCCTCTAATTCCATTCACCTCTGTCTACCCCACATCATGAAATCATGCCCCCATCAATTTACTCAAGTATTACTGCATTCGTCTCTTACTTGTATCTTTCCCAACCTCATTCTCCCTTTCAGGCTGTTTCCCACATTGCAACCATATTGAACTTACTGTTGTGCAAAATTGATCATGTCAGATGTGTAGCAGCTGATGAGTAGAAGGAGCAAACTGGCAAGACAAGGAAACCAGAGGCTCTAGATAGAAAGCTGGAAACAAAAAGACCTTAAAGAACACTGACCTCAGCTGCTTCATTTAACAAGAGAAGACTGAGGTCCAATCAGTCAACAAACACAATGTGCTCAACAGATACACAGGCACGGAACAAAGGTATTTCATTCTGTAATCTGCTTTCCTGGCCAAAACTTACTGTTGTGCAAAATTGATCATGTCAGATGTGTAGCAGCTGATGAGTAGAAGGAGCAAACTGGCAAGACAAGGAAACCAGAGGCTCTAGATAGAAAGCTGGAAACAAAAAGACCTTAAAGAACACTGACCTCAGCTGCTTCATTTAACAAGAGAAGACTGAGGTCCAATCAGTCAACAAACACAATGTGCTCAACAGATACACAGGCACGGAACAAAGGTATTTCATTCTGTAATCTGCTTTCCTGGCCATATCCTGCAAGTCTTGATGTCTAGAACTGTGTGGTCACTCTTTTTCCTGGCTCTTGAAAAATAATTGTTTGCTCTTTTTATTATTTTCCAAATTAACAAAGCACAGGTTTCCCTGGTGGCTCAGATGGCAAAGAATCTGCCTGTAATACAGGAGATCCAAGTTTGCTCCTTGGGTCAAGAAGATCCCCTGGAGAAAGGAATGGCAACCCACTGCAGTATTCTTGCTGGGGGAATTCCATGGACAGAGGAGCCTGGCGGGCTACATACAGTCCATGGGGTTGCAAAGACTTGGACATGACTATCATGACTAACACTTTCACTTTTCACATAGCTTGAGAAAAACAAGAGGTGTAAACATGATTCAAATATTAAGATCAGTAAAGAAATGGGTAGTTGGCACCCATAGAGGAGAACCATCCAATGCATTCTGAAAATAATGTTAGCACAGAGCAGTCTCCTAAATTGATAGACTTCAACTGTAGTATAAGAAGCCTATATAATATAAAAGAATACTTACACTAATTTCATACAGATTTTTCCTTTCTTAGAGAATGGGCTGCTAGATACTAAGGTTGTATTTTTATTTGCCACCTTCTGGATATATTATTAGAGCAAGTATAGGCATTGAGGGACTTCCTTTGTGGCTCAGACAGTAAAGAATCTGCCTGCAATGCAGGAGACCTGAGTTCAATCTCTAGGTCAGCAAGATTCCCTGGAGGAAGGCATAGCAATCCACTCCAGTATTCTTGCCTTTAGAATTTCATGGATAGAGATATTGGCAGGCTATAGTTTACGGGTTCGTAAAGAGTTAGAACATGATGAGTGACTAACACACACACACACACACACACACACACACACACACACACACACAGAGGTACTGAGACAGTAAACACCATGGATTCCTGAATTCACTTGTACCACGTATTAATGTAATCCATGTAATTTTCAGGGAAGGTGGGTTACAAAATACATGTTCAGTCAATAGCTAGAGCATGAAATGCCTTTTAGTCACCTTATCATAAAAAAGGAAAAATATATATATATCACATTTCATGATGTCAGATGGGGAAGAAATGGTACAAGAGAATTCTCTCCTTAACAAGAAAATCTAGCAAAAGAGTCAAGATGTAGAGAGAAAGGCAATTCCCAGAAGGCAAAATGAGATTTTTGTAAACTTTGTTTTCAAAAATCCTCTCTCAGAGGACTTAAGTCAATGTCTTATTTTATCCAAATTGGTTTTCACTTCTGTAACTATTATTAGAGTTGTTGAGTTTTGCTTCTACGTGTTGTGGATCCTGTGGTTCCCACGTTTTGTCAAAAACAGAGTCACCTGAAATATTTCTGTGGTTGAGATATGCAATGAATTTAGCTGGCTGTTTGAAAACTCCCCTGATTCTGTTAGCTGTTTGCTCTGTCTTCCTGCTGTTTCTCATCGTTCCTCTCTAATTTTGAATGTGGTTAAGGGAAAGAAAGGCAAAATAAAAGTCTATTTTGAAGCAAATGACACCACCCATGACTAACTATATACAGTATTTGTGACTTTGGACAGTTTTATTATTGCACTCTCCAGGGCCCACAGCTTGCTGCTACTAAATAAGAAATCTCCATTGTGTATTTTTATGGCCTAAATTCACACATTGTTATATATAATATTTGTCTTTTACTGAATGCTTGGATCCCTCTGTCTCTCTCTCACTCCTTTTCTTTAGATGCAGAAAAATGGAGAATAATAGTAATAGAACAACAGCATTTTATTTTTAGGCATTTCCATGCTATATCTTCTTAAAGCCAACCACAATAATTTATATAAGTAGAAAAAAATATGACCTGAAAATCAGACTTTAATGAGACAGGCAGGAAGGCAACCCATTCCAGTACTCTTGCCTGGAAAATCCCATGAATGGAGGAGCGTAATAGGCTACAGTCCATGAGGTCGCAGAGTCGGACACGACTGAGCGACTTCACTTCACTTCACTTCATATGTTTCAGGAGGCTTCTTTGGTAGCTCCACTGGTAAAGAATCTGCCTGCAATGCAGGAGATCCCGGTTTAATTCCTGGGTTGGGAAGACCCCCTGGAGAAGGGATAGGCTACCCACTCCAGTATTCTTGGGCTTCCCTAGTGGTTCAGATAATAAAGAAACTGCCTGAAAGGCAGGAGACCTGGGTTTGATCCCTGAGTTGAGAAGATCCCCTGGAGGAGGGCATGGCAACCCACTCCAGTATTCTTGCCTGGAGAATCCCCATGGACAGAGGAGCCTGGCGGGCTACAGTCCATGGGGTTACAAAGAGTCGCATAAGACTGAGCAACTAAGCACAGCATATGGTTTCAGGAGTGAGACAGAGAGAGAACAGGGAAACCAAGATTGCATTACTATGAACAAATATAAAGAATAACTTGTTAGTTTTGATTCTGTTTTTTAAAAAAATAATGCATGAAGCTGATTTAACAACATAGCTTATGACCTTAAAATACTGGGTTCATTTTTGAATCATCATGCATCTCCTCAGTTCCCCAGAAGAGTCATCATGTCTTGTTAAGAATAGAACAAGCCCTGGTAAATTAATAGGTTAATAAATAAAACTGTACGTTTAGAAGTGGCACAATGCAGTTGGTGAAGTCTTACATAGGAAGACGAAATCTGCTTTGTGATGTAGGACAAAAATACTGAAGCTGATTAGTGATTCGGTTTCCTCTGGTACCAGCTAGCAAGCACATAATCCCTTGGAAAATTTGTTTTAATGATGGCTGATGGTTGTGTTGGTACAGCAGAGATTTTATATCATCTGTGTAGGGCTGGGCAGAGTGTTAAACCATAAGTATCTGGTTCTATATCGCATATCAATCATTTGGTTTTTTTATCACTGAAGCGTGGATGTCAGGTTCTGAAGAGACACTGCCCTGATTTAACAGGCAGGAGCAGACATGGTAGAAGCATCACCAAGGTGACTCCAAAAGAGAAAAGGCCACTGTGAGCTCTTTCCCCAACTTCCTGGGTAGATTTCCACCTCACTGCTGTCTAGGGCGCAGCAACACGTCATGGAGGATTTTCTGTAAGCCATATTTTTGACATTCTGCACTTGTTCATGGTGTGCACCAGACAGGAACATATGGTTCCAAATGTCTGTGGCAGTTGTGTAGAGGACACAACAGAAAGAGTTGTTTTATGCGAAAATAAAATAAAAAGGAGAAATCTGGAAAGCAATGAAGTGGCCACTGAAGAGCCAAGATCTTCAATACTTCAAGTTGCCTATTATTTCAAGTTGTCAGAGGGAAAGAAATGTAGAGAGAGTGAAAACATTGATATTGTCTACAGCTGTGATTAAAAATGTTCTCATTACTTATCGTAGAACTATTCAATGATAAAAATCAGTATTACTCTAGGAATGTCGGTTGCTTGTCTAAGTACTTTTATAGAACATAGGTATTTTGTAATAATACTTTTAAAAGGAGCTTCGCTTTGAGGATTTAAAAAAAATAAATAAAATCAGTTGATACACTGGCATGGTTTCCTGCATGAATTTTTCAGGTCAATAATCTGTGCTGTGGTGGGAAGAAACCTGTTTACCTCACCCTGGGATAAATATCTGCCTAACTGGGCTTTTATCTGTTCTTTCCTTATGTCATGAGCTTTTAGCGATCACGTCACATGCCCCAGATATCTGAGCTGCATAGAGTAAGGCATTTCTGTTCTCACTCATTTAGGATCCGTGGCTTTTTGTGACTGTGATCACCCTACTCTCACCTTGCTGTTATGCTACAGATGATTCAAAAGCAATTAGTCTTAGACTTGGGAATGCTTTTAAAATTGACTGGCCATGGACAAACTCAGGACATTTTAATCAAGTGATGTCTTACACCATGTCTGTTTCCTAAATGAGGAGGTATGCCACCTTCTTGAAGCAGGAAATCGCTTGCCATAAAGAAAACGGCTATCAAATGTGTTTCTTGTAATTCTGGCCTACATTGCTGTGACCAACACGGTAAGAATAAGATTAAGCATCCAAGCTTGAAAAGTAATAAATACCAAATAAGTATGAGCTAGCTAAAAAATGACAGGGTACATGGATACGTGTTAGTTGCTCAGTCGTGTCCACTCTTTATCATGTCCACTCTTTGTGACCCCATGGACTGAAATCACCAGAGTCCCCCTTGTCCATGGAATTCTCCAGGCAAGAATACTGGAGTGGGTAGCCTTTCCCTTCTCCAGGGGATCTGCCCGACCCAAGGATCGATCCCATGTGTCCGACATTGCAGGCAGATTCTTTACCATCTGAGCCATTGGGGAAGCCTGGGCTAGCTAAAAACTAAGAAGATAGGTAAAGTATATTAAAAATATGGAGAAATAACTAGGGAAATAAACTTCCAAGTCCCCTCAGAAGCAGGCAGAGGTGAGAATTCAATTATTATAAGTGAATTTGGGAGTTCATTAGAAGAAGGACCAGTAAGAGTGAAAGCAAGAGGCAGGAAAAGAGAAGAAAGCTGATGCATTACCCAGCAAGTGATTTCCACAGGGAACTTGAACAGAATTCCTTTGGGAAACTCTGGGAGAAAGTACAGAACACAGTTCAGGGTTCTCCCAGGTAAGGGGCAGATTCCAAGATACAGGATCTAGATTTAACCTCCCAACTCCCACAGTGAAAAAGAAGAAGCAAGAGGAAGCGAATGCGGAGGAGGAAAAGAGAGGGTACAGGGCAGGAACAGAGACACAGAGGTAGGAACAGGTTTGGGGAGGAGAAGGGCTGGGATGAATGGGAGATGAGAGCTGATGTACAAGCACTGTCGTATGTAAAACAGGTAGCAAGTGGGAACCTGTTGAACCTCACAGGGAGCTCAGCTCCACGCTCTGTGATGACTGGAAGGGTGGGAAGGGGATGAGAGGAGGGAGGGAGGTTCAAGAGCGAGGGAATGTATGTATCCATACAGTTGATCCACTTCATTGTACAGTGGAAGTTAACAGAATATCATAAAGAAACTGTGCCCCCAAGTGAAAAAAAAAAAGAAAGAGAGAGAGAGAGAAAGAAAGTAGAGGAGAGAGAAGGGAAAAGAAAGAGAAAAAAGTCCTCAGGAAGAGTCGCAGCTGTTTTCAGGAAGCCAGATTGACATGCAGAGGTCAGTGCTGAGAGCATATGGGCGGGGCACTGAGAACACCTGCTACTGCAGTTTGGACCAAAAGTTACAAAGTGCATGCTCTGGGTAAAGGTGAAGGATTGAATGCATTTCCTCCCCAGAGCTCACTAAAACTACAGTACAGGGGCGGGGAGGAAATGCAATCATTGAGGAGCGGAAATTCACCTGGCCATCTAGAGAACGCTCAGTATTAAACCATCACTGCTAACAGGCAAGAGCCAACCTGCTCTTCAAGGTAGAAAAGTCTCCTGGCTAAGAGTCAGCTGCCTGCAGGGCCTCCAGGCCCCGGGGCACACGGTGACCTTATGGAGAAAGGACTGCTGGAAAGCTCTTTAAGAAGGAGTTACATCCACACCACTGGGTAACGTCCTCTCCCTCTGACCTCCACAGAAGAGGGAGGGCATTTCTCTGAAGAGGGTACAACTGAGGCTTTCTGGACAGGAGGATTCAGACTTAAGGAAAGGCAGAAATAACAGTCTGAATGGGGGGATTAAGCCAACACAGATGTAAATGGAAGTTGAGGCTGGTGGCTATTTTCATTCACAAGACGTGGTTCACAGACAGTGAAGACCTTGACTCTCAAGGAAGAGCAGCAGGAGAGTCTTCTCTTGGGAATATAACCAGGCAGAAGAAGACTTCTTTTTTTTTAAAAAGAAAAATTCCTTCAAATTTATTTATTAAAGAGAAATAAACATTATGTACATAATTGAATTCCCATTCTACCTGCCCCAAAGGCAACCAACACTGTCATATTTCTTTGCCATGATTTTACATTACCTACATACTACCTTTTTTTTGAACGTTGGAGTTTGGTTCTGTTTGTTTGCTTATGGAAGTATAGTTGCCGCACAACATTATACAAGTTATAGGTGTACAGGACAGTGATTCGCAATTTTTTAAGGTTATACTCCATCAATAGTTATTATAAAATATTGTTTATATTCTGCATGTGGTAGAATATGTCCTAGTAGCTTATTTGATACCTAATAGTTTGTACCTCTTACTCTACCATCTTCATATAGTCCCTCCTCCATCCTGCCTTCCTATGGTAACCACTAGTTTGGTATCTGTATCTGTGACTTGCTTCATTTTTGTTATATTGATGTTTGTTGTAGCAAACTCTTAAATGTACTTTTGAAAATACTGACATCAGAGGTGCCTCCATGTCACTGCCAGTGTGTGTGTGTGTCTGTGTGTGATGTGTGTGTGTGTTTAGTCACTCAGTCATGTCCTACTCTTGGTAACCCTTTGGACTGTAGCCTTCCAGGATCCTCTGTCCATGTGATTCCCCAGGCAAGAATACTGAAGCAGGTTGCCATTCCCTCCTCCAGGGGATTTTCCCAAACCAGGGATAGAACTTGCATCTCCTGTGTCTACTGCACTGCAGGGAGATTCTTTAACTGCTGAGCCATTAGCAAAGCTAAAAGCCCACACATCCTGCCTAATTTTACTCCATACTTCAATCATCCTTCCAGACCTTTCTCCTTAAAGATGAACAGACAACAAAAGGTTGTAGGATATTTGAGAAAGTTCCCATCATGAAAGTTGGAGACCAAAGAACACAGAAAAAAGGTATCTTGAAGCTAACAGAAAGTACTTAGGGGAGAAAAATCCCTCCAAAATATCCTCAAAGACTTAAAAACAGAATTACAGCTATGAAACAAAAACAAAATATTTAATATTGAGAGGGAAAAAATAACTCATAAGATAAAAACATGATAGCATAAATGAAAAAAAAAATCATCAAAGGATTAAAACATAAAGTTGAGAAAATGTCCCAAAGGATTACTTAAGTTGACAAAGAGAGGTACTCAAGCAACAGGTACACTATCTGAGTAAACCAAACTAGAGAAAGAGAATTTTTTGAGACACTTTTGCTTAAGAAATCACTCTAATATGTGTTGAGAGAAACGAAGAGGGAAGAATGAGATAGGTAGAGATACAAAGACAGGGAGATATAGAGAAAGAAATAAGGAGGAAGAAGAGGAGTAAAAGAGATAGGATTCAAAGCTAAAGCAAAACCAAAAGCAGCAGCCATTAAATATACAGAAAAGGAAGAGAATCTCCAGGTGACAGTAAAGGTAGTATTCAGAGAGAGAATCTGATCTTCTTGTAGACAGCCAACTGTCCTGAATAAAGCAACATTAATTCAAAGCCTTCCTCAGCAATCAATGCAAAGAAATAGAGGAAAACAACAGAATGGGAAAGACTAGAGATCTCTTCAAGAAAATTAGAGATGCCAAGGGAACATTTCATGCAAAGATGGGCACAGTAAAGGACAGAAATGGTATGGGCCTAACAGAAGCAGAAGATATTAAGAGGAGGTGGCAAGAATACACAGAAGAACTGTACAAAAAAGATCTTCATGACCCAGATAATCATGATGCTGTGATCACTCACCTAGAGCCAGACATCTTGGAATGTGAAGTCAAGTGGGCCTTAGAAAGAACCACTATGAACAAAGCTAGTGGAGGTGATGGAATTCCAGTTGAGCTATTTCAAATCCTGAAAGATGATGCTGTGAAAGTACTGCACTCAATATGCCAGCAAATTTGGAAAACTCAGCAGTGGCCACAGGACTGGAAAAGGTCAGTTTTCATTCCAATCCCAAAGAAAGCCAATGCCAAAGAATGCTCCAACTACCGCACAATTGCACTCATCTCACATGTAGTAAAGTAATGCTCAAAATTCTCCAAGCCAGGCTTCAGCAATACATGAACCACGAACTTTCAGATGTTCAAGCTGGTTTTAGAAAAGGCAGAGGAACCAGAGATCAAACTGCCAACATCTGCTGGACCATGGAAAAGCAAGAGAGTTCCAGAAAAACATCTATTTCTGCTTGATTGACTATGCCAAAGCCTTTGACTGTGTGGATCACAATAAACTGTGGAAAATTCTGAAAGAGATGAGAATACCAGATCACCTGACCTGCCTCTTGAGAAATCTGTATGCAGGTCAGGAAGCCACAGTTAGAACTGGACATGGAACAACAGACTGGTTCCAAATAGGAAAAGGAGTACGTCAAGGCTGTATACTGCCACCCTGCTTATTTACCTTCTATGCAGAGTACATCATGAGAAACGCTGGGCTGGAAGAAGTAGAAGCTAGAATCAAGATTGCTGGGAGAAATATCAATAATCTCAGATATGCAGATGACACCACTCTTATGGCAGAAAGTGAAGAGGAACTAAAAAGCCTCTTGATGAAAGTGAAAGAGGAGAGTGAAAAAGTTGGCTTAAAGCTCAACATTCAGAAAATGAAGATCATGGCATCCGGTCCCATCACTTCATGGGAAGTAGGTGGGGAAACAGTGGAAACAGTGTCAGACTTTATTTTCTTGGGCTCCAAAATCACTGCAGATGGTGACTGCAGCCATGAAATTAGAAGACATTACTCCTTGGAAGAAAAGTTATGACCAACCTAGATATCATATTCAAAAGCAGAGATATTACTTTGCCAACAAAGGTCCGTCTAGTCAAGGCTATGGTTTGTCCAGTGGTCACATATGGATGTGAGAGTTGGACTGTGAAGAAGGCTGAGCACCGAAGAATTGATGCTTTTGAACTGTGGTGTTGGAGAAGACTCTTGAGAGTCCCTTGGACTGCAAGGAGATCCAACCAGTCCATTCTGAAGGAGATCAGCCCTGGGATTTCTTTGGAAGGAATGATGCTAAAGCTGAAACTCCAGTACTTTGGCCACCTCATGCGAAGAGTTGACTCACTGGAAAAGACCCTGATGCTGGGAGGGATTGGGGACAGGAGGAGAAGGGGACGACAGAGGATGAGATGGCTGGATGGCATCACTGACTCGATGGTCGTGAGTCTGAGTGAACTCCGAGAGTTGGTGATGGACAGGGAGGCCTGGTGTGCTGCGATTCATGGGGTCACAAAGAGTCAGACGTGACTGAACAGCTGAACTGAACTGAAGTGAACTCATGAGAAAAACAAGTAGAAACATCACTAGCATCACTTACGATTCTCTTTAAAAAATGTAAAACAACTTCTTAAGTACTTTTTCTAGCAAAACAAGAGGGAAAACCAAGTATCACATGTTAGGAGTAACAATTTGGGCCTTGTCTAAGGAGAGATGGGGCTTCCCAGGTTGCTCAGTGGTAAAGAATCTGCCTGCCAAGGCAGGAGATGCAGGAGGGGAGAGTTCAATCCTTGGGTTGGGAAGATCCCTTGGAGGAGGAAATGGCAACTCACTCCAGTATTCTTGCCTAAAGTATCCCATGGACAGTGGAGCCTGGTGGGCTATAGTCCATGGAGTTGCAAAAACTTGGACACAAGTGAGCATGGACACATATACACAGACACACACACACGAAAGAAAATATCTGACCTTTACACTGAGTTTTGGGGAGATAGTCTATGTCATACCTGATAGAAACGTCTTTGCTTTTAGCTCACGGGCTAGCCATACTCGACAGTCTTAAGTTAGAAGCTAACCACAGCAGAAATCATATGATTGGGACGGGGTGAGATTTGAGTCACAAGTGACTGGAGAGTGAGTTAAACCATGTGGAAATCAAGTGATCTATCAAGACTATGGAATGCAGCCCCAATAGCAACTGTGGATATTTGAGCTGAGGTGATCTTTCTTGGTTGGTAGTATTCATCATGTTTTCTCAAGTCAATGCCAGGAGGGTATCATGTCCCAACTCCATAAGGAGAGACTAGCAGAAGCTCTGCATTTCAAACCCTTTCAGACTCTCTTCTTTGGCTGATTTTCATATCTATCCTTCCTTTATAGAAAACCATAACCATGAGTTTAATAGATCTTAGTAATAATAATGGGTCTACCCTGGTGGCTCAGTGATAAAGAATCTGCCTGCCAGTGCAGGAGACACAGGAGACCCGGATTTGATCCCTGGGTCAAGAAGATTCCCTGGAGGAAGAAATGGCCACCCACTCTAGTATTCTTTCCTGGGAGAAGCCCATGGACAGAGGAGCCTAGCTGGCTACAGTCCATGGGATCACCAAGCCAGGCAGGACTTAGCACACGCACAGGCACTCAGCAGCGTACTTCACTGTGCATCCGAGTCACCCACAAACCCCGAATAGTGACTGCACTTGAAAGTTCAGTTTATTAAGAGGAGAAAGGGAAGCCAGTGAAATGAAGGTGTTGGAGAGTGAAAATCTCATATACCATGACAGCATAATGGATAACACCACCAACTCAGGAAGCCAGCAAGAACTATTTATGTATATTATGTAGCAGCGATTGAACAGCAACAATGTTGTAACACCGGAGGTGTAAATGCTGGGCACAATATCTGAAAGAGTTAGAGAAGAAGCACTGGGGGAACAAGGAGAAATGATGCTATTATGTTACATTTTTATTTAGTACTAACTTCTGTATTATATGCATGTATTTATATATGCATATATTTCTTTGATAAATAAACACAATAGTTTAAAAAACACAGGATGCTCCAAGGAGGGATTGTGAGGAAAGAAATTAAACCAAGATATAATAATTAGAAACCTGGATTAGTTTGCATAATTTGAATATGAAGAAGCTGAGTATGTATTGTTATCAGGGGGTTGACTTTGGAAATCTATAAGGCAAGGTGGGCTGAATAAAAACTAGAAGGTTGTAATGACTGTGAGCTTCAGTTTTTGGCTTTTTAAAGGCATTACTAGCTTTTTAACACAGGTCCTTTAAGGTTTCTGATCACTTATTTAATCATTCCAAAACTGAAGTAACTTGAGCTTATATGATTACTGAAAATAATGATTATTAAAATATGTACCAAAGCAAACTTTGAATGCATTAGGTATGTATACATGTATGCTAAATTGCTTCAGTGGTGTCCAACTCTTTGTGATCCTGTGGACTGTAGCCCGCCAGACTCCTCTGTCCATGGGATTCTCCAGGTAAGAATACTGGGATGGGTTGTTATATCCTCCTCCAGGGGATCTTCCGGACCCAGGGATCAAACCTACATCTTCTGCATTGGCAGGTGGGTTTTTTTGCCACTAGCACCACCTGGGAAGCCCATAGGTATGTGTGCAAGATATGCCATTTTACTCCTCCCTTTCAAACCCAATAAGCCCACAAATATATTATTTAGTAAATAAACAGCAATTAAAAATTAATAATAGACTCAATAAACTGAGCTGCAACTATGTATCAGGAGTTGGGAAAGGCTCTGAACCTATCCAGAGACTCAACCCCAAGGGAAAAGACCCCTCTTTCCTGCTGCTTGTAATCTAAAAGGAGAGAGAAATACACAACAAATGAAAAAATAGTTAAAATCGGTAATAACTGCTGAGAAAGAAAAGCGCAGGACACTGTTGAAGGGTAAAATTGGGTGGACATATTTTTCATTGCGGATCCAAAGAAAGCCTTTCTGAGTAATGAGATAGGAGGCAAGAATAATGCTTCATTAAGAAAAGTGTGAGGAAGGGAGCATTCAAGATGCTAAGAGCAGCTTGGAAAAATGTCCTGACACACAGAGTTGGGCACAATTGAGGACCAGAAAGGGACTAGTTTGACAGGCTCCAACTGAGAAGGGGCGTTCCTGACCATGTGGCTGACTGAGGAGGAACATGAGAGGCAAATATGAGTGAAGATGTTCACCTTCTTGTGGTCTGAGAGGTGAGGACTTTGCCTTATAAAGCACATAGATGGGTGAGCAAGTGACTACAGGTTGCAGGATGGAGCCCAGCTCACCAGTCTCACATCACCTTAGATCAGTTCTCAGATCTTCAGGAAGTCTGGTAAGGACCTTGGAGGATCTGGGCATCTGAGACATGGATGAGGCTCCTCTGGTAGTTCCTTCTCTCCACCTGACATCCGCCACTCAAGCTCTATCGCATTTACATCATAGGGAGCTTCCCACAACAGAACCTTCCTCTGCCTGGAATCTTCTTCTTCGTCCCCCTTCAGGAACTCCCAACTACCCTTTGAGCTGTGCTTAGTCACTCAGTTATGTCCGACTCTTTGTGACCCCATGGACTGTAGCCTTCCAGGCTTCTCTGCACATGGAGATTCTCCAGGCAGGAATACTGGAGTGGGTTGCTGTGTCTCCAGGGGATCTTCCCGACCCAGCAATCGAACCCAGGTCTCTCACACTGCAAGCAGTTTCTTTACCGTCTGAGCCATCAGGGAAGCCCAAGAATACTGGAGTGGAAAGCCTACCCCTTCTTTAGGGGATCTTCCCGACCCAGGAATCGAACTAGGGTCTCCTGCATTGCAGGCAGATTCTTTACCACCTGAGCTACCCGGGAAGCCCCAACTACCCTTTCAGTCAAGGCGTAAAGGATACTTCCTCAGAGTACTCTTTCCTAAGCTCCTACTTCAAAGCGAGTTCCACTTTTCAAATCTAACATATCCTTCTGCTTTCCTTCATGAAACCTGCATTCTGTCCTGTGCCTCAGTGTTCTCTTCTGCAAAATGGGTGTAGTAATATTAGTGACCACCTCAGAGGATCATGGCAACCCAATATAAACTGCAAAAGATAGTGCCTGACCTGTGATAAAGGCTCTGTAATGTTAGCTATCATTTGACAGAAGCCAGGAACAGAAGGATATGTATTATAATTACATTGTCTCAAAGCAGGCAAAACTAATATCTGCTGTTGAAAGTGAAAATATTGGCAACGTTTGGAGGGTGTAGCTGAGAAAAACCAAAGAGGTTCTGACAACATTCTGTTTCTTGTCTGAGTGGTTGGTTGATGACAGTGGTCACTTCATGATAATTCATCTTTGCGTTCCAACTTAGGATTCATTTTGCACTTTAAAAAGTCAGTTTATTATCATTAACATAATTTGAAATTCTGTATTTAATTGTAGAACTATTTGCTTGACTCTAGGTTCCATGAAAGCAAGAAGAAAATCTATTCACTTTGTCTCTAATACTTAGTATAATCTCCAAAACAAAAGAAAACATAAGTCTGATTATGTCATTCTTCTATTCAAAATATTCAGTGACTCCCTATATAATCCAGATTAAAAGTCAGAGTCTTTCCAGCAGACCACAAGTCCTTAGCTGTCTCTCTGAGTCACTCTTGGTGCTTCTGTATCACTCAGCATGATCCAGGCACATTGGAATGAGCCAATGTTTGCCCAATATCATTCATGTACTAAAGGCAATGGAATGATTCCTTATAAGGTGGCAAATTTTACATTTTGTAATTTTACCTCAATTTTAAAAAAACAGGAGTACTCTAGAGCCAGACTAAGTTCAAATTCTGACTCTGTCACTTAGTTGTATGATTTCTGACATGTTGCTTCACCTCTCTGTGCAAAAGTAGGGAAAACCACTAGACCACTCAGGTATGATCTAAATCAAATCCCTTACGGTTATAGAGTAGAAGTGTGAAATAGATTCAAGGGACTAGATCTGATAGACAGAGTGCCTGAAGAACTAAGGATGGAGGTTTGTGACATTGTACAGGAGGCCGTGATCAAGACCATCCCCAAGAAAAAGAAATGCAGAAAGGAACAATGGTTGTCTGAGGAAGCTTTACAAATAGCTGTGAAAAGAAGAGAAACAGAAGGCAAAGGAGGAAAGGAAAGATATACCCATTGAATGCAGGGTTCCAAAGAATAGCCAGGAGAGATAAGAAAGCCTTCCTCAGTGATTAATGCAAAGAAATAGTGGAAAACAACAGAATGGGAAAGACTAGAGATCTCTCCAAGAAAACTAGAGATACCAAGGGAACATTTCATGCAAAGATGGGCACAATGAAGGACAACATGGTATGGACCTAACAGAAGCAAAGGATATTAAGAAGAGGTGGCAAGAATACACAGAAGAACTGTACAAAAAAGATCTTCATGACCCAGATAATCATGATGGTGTGATCCCTCACCTAGAGCCAGACATCCTGGAAGGCCAACTCAAGTGGGTATTATGAAGCATCACTACGAACAAAGCTAGTGGAGGTGATGGCATTCCAGTGGAGCTATTTCAAATTCTAAAAGATGGTGCTGTGAAAGTGCTTCACTCAATATGCCAGCAAATTTGGAAAACTCAGCAGTGGCCACAGGACTGGAAAAGGTCAGTTTTCATTTCAATCCCAAAGAAAGGCAATGCCAAAGAATGTTCAAACTAGTGCACAATTGTACTTATCTCACACACTAGCAAAGTAATGATCAAAATTCTCCAAGCCAGGCTTCAGCAGTATCTGAACTGTGAATTCCTAGATTTTCAAGCTGGCTTTAGAAAAAGCAGAGGAACCAGAGATCAAATTGGCAACATCCATTGGATCATCAAAAAAAAAGAGAGTTCCAGAAAAGCATCTATTTCTGCTTGATTGTCTATGCCAAAGCTTTTGGCTGTGTGGATCACAACAAACTGTGGAAAATTCTTAAAGAGATGGGAATACCAGACCACTTGATCTGCCTCCTGGGAAATCTGAATGCAAATCACGAAGTAATAGTTAGAACTGGACATGGAACAACAGACTGGTTCCAAATCAGGAAAGGAGTACATCAAGGCTGTATATTGTCACCCTGCTTATTTAACTTATGTGCAGAGTACATCATGAGAAATGTTGGCCTGCAGGAATCACAAGTTGGAATCAAGATTGCCGGGAGGAGTAACAATAACCTCAGATATGCAGATGACACCATCCTTATGACAAAAAGTGAAGAAGAACTAAAAAGCCTCTTAATGAAAATGAAAGAGGATAGTGAAAAAGTTGGCTTACAGCTCAACATTAAGAAAACTAAGATCATGACATCTGATCCCATTACTTCAGGGCAATCACTGCAATGGTGACTGCTGCCATGAAATTAAAAGATGCTTGTTCCTTGGAAGAAAAGTTATGACCAACCTAGACAGCATATTAAAAAGCAAAGATAATACTCTGCCAACAAAGGTCCGTCTAATCAAAGCTATGGTTTTTCCAGTAGTCATGTATAAATGTGAGAGTTGGACTATAAAGAAAGCTGGTGCCGAAGAATTGATGCTTTTGAACTGTGGTGTTGGAGAAGATTCTTGCAAGTCCCTTGGACTGCAAGGAGATCCAACCAGTCCATCCTAAAGGAGATCAGTCCTGGGTGTTCATTGGAAGGACTGATGCTGAAGCTGAAACTCCAAAGCTTTGCCACCTGATGCGAAGAACTGACTCATTTGAAAAGACCCTGATGCTGGGAAAGATTGAGGACAAGAGGAGAAGGAGACGACAGAAGATGAGATGGTTGGACGGCATCACTGACTCAATGGACATGAGTTTGAGTTAACTCTGGGAGTTGGTGATAGATAGGGAAGCCTGGCATCCTACAGTCCATGAGGTCCCAAAGAGTCAGACACAACTGAGTGACTGAACTGAACTGAACTGAGAGTACTTACTTCTCAAGGTGGCTCTCAGTATTGAATCCATTCATACGTGTAACAGCACTAAGAAAGGAGCCTTGAATATATAATAAATCACAAAATAAACTCATTATTTTAAGGACGAGCTTAACCATAAGAACATAGAGATTAGTTGCGGGTCCCTCCTCTGTAAAAATGGCTTTTGGAGTTAGAAGGAGAAGTGGAGAACCTTAGTCGCCGTTGACTTTGAGACATCAGTCCATCCACTTGCTGTCACAGTTGGGTCTCAGGAGAGGGTGGGACTTGACTGGGAACTGGGAGCCATGGTAAGTGATCAGACCAGGGTGAGGACCCAGGTCTCCTGACATCCCAACTGCCTGATCTGGCTCTTTTCTTCTTTACTCTCCTTACTTATGTGTGGAGAGAGCTACATACCAACTTGGTTCAGACTTTGCACATGATGGAATTCTATTTTACAACTCAGGTTGTAATAATAGGATATAAAGATATGAATAAAGACTTTTTATTTTCTTTTAAAGATTTTACTACAATTGCTTTCTGCAGTGCTTTAGCAAATGGACCAGTGTTAGCATGAAAATTACAGTAAAACTGTTAAGGCATGTGGGATGGTAGCCATGGTGCTGAAAAATGAAATGTGAGGAGAAATCCCTACTCTGTACAGCATTTTCCTGACATTTGACATCTAAGATTATACCCCAGATTTTCTAGACACAGTGGACTATAGTATTCATAATGTTCTGAGTATGACGTTTAAATAGAAACTGATCTATGTAGGAGCTTTGAATGAAATCAAAACAGAAATCTGGTGTATTATTCAGATTAGTCCTACAAATATACACTCACCAATTGTTGGTTGTGTGGGTTATGACTTAATTAATTAATTCATTCATTCATTCAATGAGCATTTATCAAGGTTCCACCAATTGCAAAGCATTGCGCTAAATGCTGAGGTTTCAGTCTACCATCACTGAATCTCTAATAAAGTAAACAGATATGTAAAGAGTTGATAATGACCATGAGGAAACTGAGCAGGGCATTGTGAAGGAAATCAACCAGAGAAGCAAATTTAGATCAGTCAACAGAATGGATAGAAAGAGGCAATGGGGGAGAGGAACAATTAAGAACTTACTGTAATAGACCAGATAGAAGACCATGGTGACTTGGGTGAGTGTAGTGGTTCTCAGCTTGGGGTGATGCGTGCTTTAGAGGACATTTGGTGATGTCTGCAGACATTTTTTGGCTTTTACAGCCTGGGAGGAGGGTACTACTGACATCTAGTGGACAGAGTCCAGGGAAGTTGCTAAGCATCCTATAAGACATGGGATAGCCTCCTCAATAAATAATTTTCAGGCCCCAAATGTCAACAGTTTTGAAGCTAAGAAACTCCAGGCTAGATGACAGCATTGGAACTGTAGATAAACAAATTAAAGAAAGTTTGAGGCACAAAACCAATAGCATGTGAAAATATACTGCATGTAAGGGAAAGTAAGGATGGCATCCTGAGATTTTAGTTTTAATACCTGGACAGAAGGTGGTACGCATATTGAAATGAGAAACTTTGAAACGGGGCTAGGGAGGGAGCAATAATATGGCTCAGAATCAAGAGACTGACGTGTACTCAGTAGAAAATAGTAATTAGAATTGGCTATGAGAATCTGGAGTTCAGAAGCAAGATCTTAGCAAAAGATGAAATTTGAGATCCTTGCTTACAGATATTTAATGCCTTAGAAACATATGACATCACCTAGGGAAAAAAATTAGACATAAAGAAGTAGTCAAGGAGTAAGAATTTTGATTCCAAATCAGCTACACATTTTTAGGAAGCTCTAAAAGCAACCTGATTTGTTTTCTTTTCTATTTTTTTTTTTTTTGCTTTTCACGCCCTGGGTAACATTATAAGTAAACTCAAGCCTACTAAAAACTTTGAAAACACATTTATAACATTTGAGTTCCTTAGTTTATTCTAAGCTAGTTTTCTTATGTCTCATTATGTTATTAAAATTGAGTAATCTTAAATGAATTACTATCTAAGTAATGTCACCAGCTCTCTGCACAAGGCTGCACATTACTTCCTTATTAACCTCAGTGTGTCCATTTAAGCTTAAGATTTGGGAAACTGGGGAAAGACTGAATGCATTCAATTGGACATTTTTATTCTTACGGGGGCACTATGAAAATGTGAATCAAGAGTGAGTAACATAGTCATTTTGGGCAAAAATAACTAGACACATATATATACAAAACACAGTGCTTCTAAAAAGCACAAAACAAATTAACAGCAGCTGCTGATCACTCATGAGTAACTTAACACCATGAGCCTGTGTATATGAGCAGTGGAGGAAAGCATTTTAACAAGGAAATAAATTTCAATTTTAAGCTTTACAGGTTTTATAGATAATACAGAAAAACAACTTAAGTGTGCATGTATTCTTAAGAAGCCTACTTTCGGAAATGCAATATTTCTAATATCTCTACCAAAAAAAAAAGAACTTAGAGACAGTCAGGTAAAAATGTCCTTAAATAGCGTTGGGCCAAATTACTATTAATAGACTATTGCAAGCTCAGTCTCTCAGCCGTGTTCAACTCTTTGCAACCCCACGGACTGTAACTCACCAGGATCCTCTGTTCATGGAATTTTCCAGGCAAAAATACTAGAGTGGGTTGCCATTTCCTCCTCCAGGAGGTTTTCCTGACCCAAGGATTGAAGCTGTGTCTCTTGAACGTCCTGCATTAGCAGGTAGATTCTTTACCACTGCACCACTAGGGAAGCTCTAATATATATACTATTAATGGAGTCATTTCCTAACAGAAAAAATATCTTAGTCTCTGCCATCTGAAGCATATTCAAACTAGAAATGTATGTGCAGATTAATTTAACCAAAAAAGCAAATTACCACAATTGAACTAATATATATTGAGTAATGAAATCTTGGGAAAATACTTTGCATACAGTACTTCCCATAATCTTCTGTGTTATTAGTCTCAATTTACAGATGAAGATATCAAATCCTAGAGAGAGTGTATCAGTCAGTATAGAAAAGGTTTTGCTGTAATAACAAACAGATCTCAAAATTTTCATGGACCATAGCACAAATTTTATTTTCACTGATTTGTTACCGATTTGCTCCTAATCTGACAACTATTCAAGCAAATCCTTCCCAGAAGGTGACTCGGGGATCCCGGCTGCTTCCGTCTTGGCCTCTAGAACTTGTGGTTTTCAGAATTACTGTGGCAAAGGACAGTCCCCAAGGGAGGGGTGAGAGCCTTTCATTGCTTTCCTTCCTACCCAAAAATGGCACATGTTACTTCTACTCCCATTTTGTTGGCTAAATATAGATTATTACACCTCACTGAAAAAGAATAGGCTTTAATATGCCCAGGAAAAAGAGAAATGGATCTAGGTAAGCATCAGCAATCTCTACCATAGGGACATAAAGTAATCTAACCAAGGCTACAAATCAAGAATTAAGTAAAACCAGGATTGAAATAGTTTGTTCAAAAGCTGACCTAATTCTCGTTTGGATCTCAAGCTACTCTTAGCTACTAGCCCTATATGCACCAAGAAAAACAGACAACTGAACATGCTTTACACAAATCTTTAGGTTTTTAAAAAAATCCATTACCAAGATTTGTGTGTGTGTTCTTAGTTGCTCAGTTGTGTTTGACTCTTTGTGACCCCATGGACAGTAGTCTGCCAGGCTCCTCTGTCCGTGGGGATTCTCCAGGCAAGAGTACTGGAGTGGGTTGCCATGCCCTCCTCCAGGGGATCTTCACAATTCAGGAATGGAACCCAGGTCTCTTGTGTTGCAGGCAGACTCTATCCACTGAGCCACCAGGGAAACCCTATATCTATATCTAATATATATCTACATATCTATATCTATGAGCTTCCCTGGTGGCTCAGATGGCAAAGAAGTTGCCTGCAATGCAGGAGACCTGGGTTCAATCCCTGGGTTGGAAAGATCCCCTGGAGGAGGGCAACCCACTTCAGTATTCTTGCTTGGAGAATTCCATGGACAGAGGAGACTGGCGGGCTATGGTTCATGGGGTGGCAAAGAGTTATACAAAACTGAGCAACTAAGACACACGTGGGCTTCCCAGGTGGTTCAGTGGTAAAGAACTCACCTGCCAAAACAGGAGACACAAGAGACACAGGTCAGATCTCTGGGTCTGAAGATCCCCTGGAGAAGGAAATGGCTACCCACTCCATTACTCT
Source organism: Aepyceros melampus (assembly GCA_006408695.1). Classification (NCBI taxonomy): domain Eukaryota; kingdom Metazoa; phylum Chordata; class Mammalia; order Artiodactyla; family Bovidae; genus Aepyceros; species Aepyceros melampus. The sequence continues at coordinate 57,777 of SJXQ01007165.1, forward strand.
TGCCTGGGAAATCCCATGGACATAGGAGCCTGACAGGGCTCAAAGAGCTGGACACGACTGAGCAACTTTGCACACACAAACACATACACACACATATATCCTCTCTCTCTCTCTCTTTATACATATGTGTGTGTGTGTGTGTGTGTGTGTGTGTGTGTGAGTGTGTGTATAGTGCCTGGCACTACATATAAGAGTGAATGAATGTACCTGAAGTTATGTTAGGTTTCTTTTGTAATCCTTTCTATTGTAGGTCTATAAACTGTGGACATGTTTTTCAGATGAATTAGCTCAGTTTGGGTTAGTTCTCCAAAATCCATACTTTGAGGGGGAGGGGAAATTGTCTATGAATGTTAATGCAAAGCTAGCCAATATTTATATAGCACATTCCCCCACAAAGCTCAAAGGAAATTAAGCCAAAATGATCAAATGCTGATGATTTCCCCAGGGAAGCGTCCTTGTCCTTCCACAGAGAAATAGTCTCCAAACCTACGGAGCTAAAATAGCCTCTCTTCCAGCGTTCAAACGTGCCAGTTCACAGAAAACCAAGACAGGGAGCCGTGCTGGAAGCTGCCTCTTTCCCAGTTCTGCACATGTAAATAGAAACAATTTACAAGAGATTATCTGGGGTCTGAATAGGAGAGAAGCCACTTTAATCTTCGAGTAGCGAGGTTTCATTTCTCTTCTTCCTCCTCCTGCTTTTTTTCCTCTTTGCCAGAGTTAAAATAAGAGCTCTTCTATTCCCCGAAACGCTGGCGTCCGAGATGGCGCTTTTCCATCAAGTGATGGGGAAGAATCTCCTCTCGGAGACTCTCACACAGGCGCCCGGGGGCATTGCCAAGGAGGGTTCCTCGGCCACTCGCGGCCCAGCGCAGAGGTTGGCTCTGCTCATCAAGTTAAATGTTCTGCCTTCAGGAGGCAATCCTCCATACACTGTCCAGCCTTACGGCGCAAAGTTGAGGGCGAGGGAGAATGTGCGTGCGTGAGCGCGCGTCCGGGTGTCTGGATGGGTGTATCGGGGCGGGCAGTAAATAAAGGGTGGAGCGAGCGAGGGGAGGCGGGCGGGGAGAACTGAGACGCCAAAGCGTGGCTCGGATCCCAGTTAACCTGCTGGAGCTCCTCCCGCTCGCTGAGAGCCCCTGCACCAACTCAG
>SJXQ01007165.1:59154-80317 GCA_006408695.1 Aepyceros melampus
CTCTTTCCGCCAGGGCAGCGCGCTGGGTACCACCGCGTTAGCATCCCAGGGAGCATGAGGCAGCGACCCGAGCCCAGCGGGCAGCATCTCCAGGGCGAGCGCCGGCGGCTGGGTCTCGGCATGAATTAAGAAGCCAGGAAGATGGAGCGCCGCACACTCCTCGCCCAGCCCAGGCTGAGGACCAGGGACGCCGGCTGGACGCTTCTCTATTTCCTCGGCTCCGTCCTCCCCCAGACCGCCCCGCAAGTACTCCGGATCGGTGAGTGAACCCCGCGGGGCGGGGGAGCGCTCCAGGCGGCCCGCTCCGGGGACGCGGTGGCTCCCCGCGGCCAGCGCGGGCTCCGCGGGGTCCCGGGGCGAGGGAGCGCGCGTCGGTCCCGGGGGCAGGAGCAGGGGGCTGGTGGAGGTCAGCGCCCACCCGAGGCTCCGGGAAAGACGAAGCCGCGTCACCGCTTCCCTCCTGGCCAGTGCCGGGCTTCCCTGCGAGGTACAGTTGGCAGGTTTCTTTTTTTAAAATCCGGGCTCCAGGAACGCGGGCAAGCGAGCCAGCGATCCAGGTTCGCCTGGACCGGCTCGCTAGTCTGAGCGTGGGGGGCAGCAGGCCGTCGGTGTGGGCCCGGAGATGCACTTCTCTGCGCCTCGGTGGGCATCGCGCTGTCCAGATGCACGCCCGGGGGGTCCTGGCAACCGACTCTCTGGGTACCCGCGGGATGCCCAGATCTCAGGAGTCGAAATGGGGACCACCAGGGATGCGGGGACTTCCCTACGTCTGCTCACCCCGATCCTCCAAGTTTCCTTACTTAAGTTGGGTTCTTGCTCGAGAAGTCGCCAAAACCTGGAGGGTTCCGTTCGAGTGGAGCAGAGTGGGATCTGACTTCTGGCTGAGGGTTCCAGCAGTCAGGAGGACCGTTAAGTTAGCGCTGCGAGCCGGCCCCTAAGTTTTCCACCCTCTCCCCAGTCTGCCCCACCTGTGTGCCACTGAGCACGATCCAGACTCGTTAGGGTAAGTCGCTGGAAGACTCGGACTTTCATCTCAAGGCGGGGATAAAAGGAGACTGGAAGACTGAGGATAGGGACCCCGGGGGCCCCCTAAGGAGGGTGAGATAATAACAGGGGAGAGAGGGGTCTTTGCTAGTATGTGGACTCAGGGACCTAAACACACAACACCCTGCCACCACCAAGGTCTGGTATGTGAAGGCACAGAGCGATTTCCGAGGGGCTTTTTGGGTTGAAAAAGCTCGTTGACTACTTTAACGCTCTCCTCGGCACACTAAAGCCAATTTCTATTCCTTTAGTTCTCAGTTGGTCCTCTCCCTCCAACCCACTGGGCTTCTTAAAGACCCAGTGAAGGCGGAGAGCCACAGGTGAAGTCTTGACACCACGCGGGGCTCCCAGCTTTTCCAGTTTCTCACTGTAGGCACCAGGACTAAGGTTTTCACCTCGGAGGACTTCTAACTTACACCCTTTCCAGGAATTGACCGAACGTGCAGGGAGCCATCCAGGGCACTGTTTGATAATGCCGCCAAAGTGGCTGAAATTGTTCAATAACTTTATTAATTCTGACCTGCAAGGAACGCATCTCTTTTCAAAGATTCAGAACCTAGTTCCTGTCACTGAATATCCCCATTGAAAATTAAAAAAAAAAAAAAAGGAAGATTACTATTTTGAAGTGCATTTTCTCTAGGCACATGGGATCTGTTTTTCAAGCACAGAAAATATTTCAAATACTTTTACCACAGATATCTTCCTCTGAAACATGATATGCACATTTTAATGGATGATTTGGACTGTTCATTTAAGAAGTCCCGAAGGATTCCTCTACAAAAAGTACCACTCATAGCTAAAATATTCTTCACCTTAGTTTTGTTTTAATCTTAAAAATTTTTAATCTTTTTTTCTCTTTCATTTATTTTTTTGGGGGAGGGGGATGCAATCAACCCTATACACTGTAAGATTGTTCACTCCTGTGAACAACACAGCATAAACAATGAGTGTGTTACAATTTCCAGTGTTCATTAACTTAACTGGTATTTTGCATATACTTATATATCTTAAAAAAGACAAATTTAGACACTCTAGAATAAGGTATGCCAGCCAACAGTTCCCCTTCCTGCACAATAATCTTAAGAAATAACTTTCCTTTCCTATCTCACCCAAATCTAAAGGAATTTCGGGAGGGGATGTGAAAGTATGTTAGGACATATCTATTCACAGATCTGATTATTTACCTAAGCTCCAAGGAATCATACTCATCCATTTAAATTAGTTTTCAGAGTTAAAACAACCCAATGTGATTCACCAACCTTAAAATATATGCTGCACGATAATGAGATTTCCTTTTTCTGAATGGGAACCAAAATGCATAAAGTGAAATAGCTAGCCCGGTGCTGCTTATGTGCAGGACACACATCTTACTTCTTCTGGCTCCTTTGTGACCTGTGCTTGGCATGAACACCACCCTGTAGGCACCTAAGGACCATGCTTACTTTTAAGTGCACATTTCAGCACCATGGAAACTAGCTTTAGCTCAGTGGAAACCTGCCTCTCTGCAGTGAGTTTCTTATGTCAGTCAAGTCCAACAGTGAATATGAAATATCAAAGGAGTTGGGAGCTGAGCCACTGTGTGTGTGTTGAGAAAAGGAAAGACAAGAATGAAAACACACTATTTTTCACTTATCTTTCCTTCCTCTTTTCAACAAACCACTAACCATCTAACCAACCAACCCACCAATCAACCAAAGGGACACTTGATCATTAACTTGCATTAGTATTACAAGTGTTCCAATAACTTGAAATGTCCCCAAGTAAAACATAGATGTCTGGCACTTTGCACTGTGAGAAAGCACTTGAATCTTGGATGAATTAATTACACATCTACTTTTCTTGCAAGAGTGTTTGCTTAAACTTCAGCCATTGAGAAAAAAAGTAAATGAAAGGGATAAAATTTAACAGAAAACTCATGCATCCTAAGAATTAGAGAGGTCTTGAGTGTGTATTATGCATGGTTTTCATGCATATTGTGGATGTCTGTTGAAAAGTTTACAATCTTGCAACACAATTTATATAAGGGGGTTCTATAGGGCAAAGAGGTCCTAAGCATTACTCCTAACTATACTTCAGAGGTTCCACAAGAGCCAGCATGGAAGAGAAATAATGGCTGGAGGCAGGGAGTTCTCTAGAGCACGCTGAGATTATTCCTATCTTTCTATCTCACACCCCAGTGTTTGTCAAGAGTCAGTTAATCACACACATGCTTCAGTCACAGACATCTCTGTTACATAGCCAGATAACCAATAGTTAGACCTGGGTCTAGGTGACCTGAGTAGACTGTGGGTACCACCAGTAGTGGACAAAGAAAAAAGAAAAACAATTCTATATGCATATGTAATTTCTGGGACAGACGTATCATATTTCTAATAACAATAGTAACAGGATTAAATATTTGCATAGTATATTTTAATGTATCATCTCAACCTACCCAATCACAGACGTGATGGTTAAAGCTTAGCATTTAAGAGTTAAGAGTTGGGCCACTAGGCTTTCTGACACATGGTTGTTGTGAGACAGCACAGGCTTGGGTCCCACTTCTAAGACTTACTAGAAATGTGTCTCAGCAAGACATTCTCACAGGCTTTTGTTTGCATCTGAAAAGTCAAATTAAAGCAATTGCAACCTCACAATGTCATTGGTAAAAGTACAGAAAATAGATAAGGAAAGGGATTTAAGCAGTCTATGGATTTATTTGTTGCTTTGTAATTGTTTTTAATTTTTAAATTTGTTAAATGAATTTTTATTTTTTTGCACATTTATTTTGGGTTGTGCTGGGTCTTCATTGCCGTGTGGGCTTTTCTCTAGTTGCAGTGCGCGGGCTTCTCATTGTGGCGGCTTCTCTGATTGTGCCTCGTAGGCTCCAGAGCACAGGCTCAGTAGTTTGGGGTGCATGGAATTAATTGCTCTGCAGCATGTGGGATCTTCCCAGATCAGGGATCAAATCCATGTCTCCTGCGTCAGCAGGCAGATTCTTTTTTTTTTTTAATTTTTATTTTTACTTTATTTTACTTTACCACTAAGCCACCAGAGAAGTCCTTTGAACTTTTAAATAATTATTATCATTGAAATTTGCTTTCTAAACAGGGACTTAACAAGTAGTATGGTATATGTTTATAACACTTAATATTTCTGAGCCTGTATCTCTTTGCCTGTGAATTTGTAGTAATGATATCTACTTTTCCTATTTCACAGGGAAGGATCAAATAAACTATGTTTTTTGTTATTTGCAAGCAAACCCTATAGAAATACAGTGTATTACTATTATGCAATTAAATATAGTATACAAAGAGAAATACTGTGGAATATGTGAATAGAATGGAAATTTACATGGCAATATTATTGTTCAAATGTTTTTATCTCCTTAAGAGAGATCCAGATGTATTTTATTTCAACCATCAAGTTGGGACTACAGCATTATTTTTTAAATATTTATAGTCATAAATATCCCCAAAGTTCAAAGTAACACTGCATATTCATATTTTTACTGAAGTGTACAAAAGCTCACAACTTTATTCTGCCATCACAAAATGAATTGTCATTTTAGTATTCGTTCTTCACTCAACAGACAAATATTTATTACATGCTTCCTCACCTATGAGCTGGGCTTCTCTGGTAGCTCAGATGATAAAGAATCCGCCTGCAATGTGGGAGACCTGGGTTGGATCCCTGGGTTGGGAAGATCCCCTGGAGGAGAGTGTGGCAACCCACTCCAGTATCCTTGCCAGGAGAATCCCCACGGACAGAGGAACCTGGCAGGCTACAGTCCATGGTGTCGCCAAGAGTTGGATACAACTGAGCAACTAAGCGCACACCCCTATGAGCCAGATACATGCAGGGCATGCCACAGGGAACGACATGCAACTGGCTCTTTGATTCTTATATTCTGATGGTTTACAATCTATGTCACCATGGAACATTTGCACGAGGCCTTCAATGAAGACACTTCTAATGTTTTAATGTCAGATATTATTCTTGGAGAGTTCTCCATTCATCTTCTGCTGTCAGTTTATTATATCCATGGCATAGTCCACATGGAATAAGTCCAAGCCTTTAAATGCACGAGGACAGACAGAGTGCTGCCAAACCCGGAGCAGAAATCCCTGCCTCTGTTTAGGAAAATCTATTTGGCCCTGAGGTAGATTTCACCCTGAGAAAGCAGGCTGATGTCATCATTGACTTTAAAACTCCAATGACCCTGGGAGAAAAATCCGGAGGAGAAGCTATCTGACAGAGGATAAAAGGGAGTCTCTGGATAATGTGAATGTATTTCTGCAAATGAGCAGATCTTTTGCCTTATTAGTTTTTCTGCATAAATCACCTTTTTCTTTAATATTGATTTGCAAGGTCTAATAGATTTTATAGGTCTAATATTTATACTGTGTAAACCTGACTTGTAGTACTTTTCCTATATGGCTTTTAATCTCCAGTTTTGAGAAGGCTCTGCCTAACTTTGTGGCTTTGCCTAAGTTCCAGTGCTAGTTAGTAGGAATGCTGGGCTTTGGAGCTAGACATTCCAATCTCAAGTTTCAAGCCCCTTGCATTAAATTATTATATTGGACTTGTGCATGTCAGTTACACAACAGTTTAAGCTGAAGTCAAAATATCAGAGACTGTTGCTGTTAGTCATTCAGCAATAACTACATAAAGCAAAGTTAACGTGATTTATATTTGAGTATACTTTAGACATTTATCAAAAAGGAATGCTGATATTATCATTGGACACCCCATAACTTCTCAGTAAGAAGAGATTCAGGAAGATAATCTAGTTGGAGGGAAACCTTGTGGCCTAATATCTAGCCAACACACTATTTTTAATGAGACTGTACAAGCAATTGAAACGGCTTTCAGGGGAGATTGACTGATAGATAGCAGTGGTAGTGAATTATCCTATGGCCTCTTAATCTTCTTTTGTTGTTTCACAGATAATTATCCATGGAAAATGTAACATACTTTATCTATATGCTAAAATTTTCCAGAAATTATTTCAGCTCAAAGAAAGAATGGTGGAGAACTACAAGTGGAAGGGAAGTCATATTTCTTACTGCCTTTTTCTAATTGGCCTCAAGAAAATTACTAATGTATGTGTTAGTTATAGAAGGGTAAATAATAATAACAAACAGGATTTATTGCAAAGAAGAAGAGTGACATTATATGTGAAATGTATACACAGGTACCTCCTCAGCTTGATCTTTCTTTTGGTTAATGAACAGGGTAGGAGTTTCATGCTGAAGAATAATTGATTTGTCTTGTTAAGTAAGCATGGGGAAATGCTCTCTTTTAGAGATTCATGGGGCAGGTTTATATATTAAAGGTTGTTTGTAATTCTGCACAAAGAATTCTGTTTTGTTGTTGTTGTTTAATATGGTATCTCCCATAGTTTAATCATCAGAAGACCCTTACTTAAATCACAGTCTTTAAGATCCTACTGAACTCATGCTGCCAAGAACATAGTTAAGGGAACACTGGACATTAAGACCATTGAACTGTCAGTATATACAGCGAAACTCATGTGACCACAAATCCTACTGCTTCTTCAGTCTTACCCAAATTCTGCCCACTCCTTACTTCAGAATATCTTTTTAAAAAACTTTAAGAATAGATTTAAAATGTTTAGATTTTTCTGAATAATGAAGAAGACATTTTTAAAAACCACATTGCCTATTCTGAAAGTATATCATTTTTATTAGCTTAAAATGTGATATGGGGCCATTTTGCTGTTTTTGTTTTTACTAAGCTTACTTTTTTAGCATTGTTTTAAATGGAAAAAATATATCAGTTTTATAATATATTTTCTAAGAATATAATTTGTAGTGTTAAAATTACTTTTATATTTAAACTCAAACTATATACTTTTTAAATGTGTATCTGATTTTTTCAGTGATAAATTTTCATAGAGAAATGCAAACATTTAAATAAAAAAGAATGTACACCAGCTACATAAAGTAAATAAATTTCTCATCCTGATTTTCTATTGAGATCAAGTTGTCTTATCAAGCTGGAAAAACCTAAACTCTAATTACATTAACATTCTAATGTTAGTAATTGCAAGTCAAATGGAAAGCTCAGGTTTACCCTGAAGGGGAAAAAGTAAAGAGGTAAAAATAGCTATTTTGTATTTATGTAACTTGTAAGCTACTAAAAAATAAAAATCCCTGTGTGACTTGGGTGATATTTTACTCTCTTTTTGTTCTTTTTCAAAAATTAAGGGTTTTTAAAATGTAATTTTATACAATGTTATGTTAACATATTTATTAAATACAAGATAAGATTAGTTACAAGGTGTACTTAAGAAACAATAACATTGACTAAATTAAGAGTAAATTCCTATTAACCACAAAACAATCTCACAAAAATACCATACAGCAGTAAAAGCACTTTCTTTTAACCTCTAAATTATTTTGCTATTTTATTAGGTGCCTATGTTGGCTGAATACTTTTGAAAGACTAGCCTATCTTACGTCTTTTGATAAATTGCTAGTTAACTGCTGTCCTGATCGGGGAAAAGCAAAACACAAAATAAAATAACATATAAAAACCTATTAACACTAAAGTTCTGACTGAAAAATGTTTCAAAAGGAACTCACCAATGTATGCTTTATACTAGAATTTATTTTTATTTAATAGAAATCTAGTGATTAATTATTGCTTTTGTCATCAATTTGGAAACTGGCAGTTCACTATCACTTATTTTTTCTTAAATATGCAAAGTGGAAACTATATTAAAATGCCTTATTTGTTTCACTGATTAAGTCAAAGATTATAGACTATATTAGGGTGAAACGTACTGTATTTGATCGATTAAAACTCAACTCATAAATGGGTTGGTATTCACATACAGTGTTTTTTAGCTCTGTCAGCTGAGAAGGCCTATAGACAATGACACTCCGGTAGTGATGAACACAACAGGCACCCAGGCATCCTTGTGGACATGGCCACTTTTGGGGCTGAAGAAAAAATACACAAGATGGTCATGGAGTATCTTGTAATACCAGAGAAATAAGTGGTCCAAAAACCCCATTGATGGGAGTGTGTTAAAGGTACACAGGTATCAAGTACTGGGGTCCCAAGGTCAAAAATGGAATAATTTGAGCAAAAATTTTTAAAAGTAGTATTGGGTTATAACCAATTATAAAATAAATGACCTTGAGTTCATACTGATATAAATAAATGATTAAATTAAAAAATGGGGGAGAAGAGACATATCTGTGAGACAAATGAGCCAAGTGATCAAGGCCAGTGTTACTATGGATAAATCATATTGATAGTATCTACCTTTGATGTGATAAGGCAAATGGCACTTTTCTTATCTGGGTTTCATCTCCAAAATTCAGATCCCCACTCTAAACATGAGAAAATTGTCAGATCAATAGCAATAGAAGGCATTCTACAAAATATGTGGCCAATACTTGCCAACACTTTCAAGGTTGTGATAAACAAAATCTGAGAAATTGTCACAGCCAAGAGAAGTCTACGGAGACATGATAACTAAATGTGATTGGATGTTCTGAATGAGATCCTGGAAGGAAAAAAGGATATTAGGTGAAAACGAAGGACATCTGAACAAAAATGCATACTATTGTACTTAATAATAGTATACCAATAGTGTGTCATTGATTTTAAATGCACCATGCTCATATAAAGTTGTGAATAATAAAGAAAACTAGATGTGGAGTATGAGAATTTCTCTGAATGTAAGTCTAAAACTATTCTAAAAAATATGTAAAGTCTATTAAAAAAACCAAAACACCAAATCCTCAACCCATATCAAGATCTCTTCTGCTATAACTGTTCCTAGCTACTCTGTAGTACAGAAAAGTCTATAACTAATCACATCAAGGAAAATAGAAAACCTATTGTCAATTCCATAGAATATGCCACATGGTTTTCTAGAGTACCATTAAATACAACAGAATATCATATCAGAAAAATCATTAAGGAAATAAACTTTATATAAAAATTGCTATTGATAAATGTGATGGTTGTATGTCTTCTTTAGAATCCGGCTTTGGGTTTATAGAAAATCAGACATTAGCTGTTTCTATTAGCATCTAGGTTTTCAGCAATTATATGCTTTTTGTACTTAATTAAACAAAACTTAACTTTGAATATTGATTCAAGCATTGTGACATACTCGGCTAGAGGCTTTAAGTGTGGATGTCTTAGAATGAATTCTCATAGCAAACCATTTGCATGGTTCCTTTTCTTAGCAAAATTGTCTAAATATGTCTTTAAAAATCAATACTTAATTCCCAGAGCCAGTACTTTATAATTCAAATTGGGGAAAGGATGGCAAAAATCAAATGTTTTTCTTTTTCATTGTTGAAGACTCAATTACAACTTTTAAAGCTTTTCTTTTTTAAAAATTTAAACCTCTTAACTGTTGGACTGCATACTTTGGGGAACCATAAACAGAAGCTGCATTCTGATGACCTGCCTATCTTTATATTGTATAAGATGTTACTGTATTTCATCTCCTAAAAACGGACTAGTCAGAGAGCTCTATCTTTTGAGTCTAAAGGGCAATATTCATTTACCTTTTGAATTCTGTGCAGTGTGTGTTTCTTTTAATTCAGGATATATTTGAACTCTAAGGCTGTTTTTATACAAGCTTACCAAATTGGCAAGAACCTTTATAAATGATTGCAAATCGACTAAATCAACAGGAAGGAATGGTTAAGAAAGGAACAGTTGAAACTCAAGAAAGAAGGATCTATTAAATGTAAACCTTATGGTAAAACGTAGGTCTTAAAATGAAAACTGCTTAGGAAGTAGTGTATGATTTTACATATGTTAGACTGGGAATGTTTACATTTCATCCTTTCTTATAGATAACTAAAAAAATTAAGGTGGAAAAATAAAGTCTATTTGTTTTGTGAATACGGTGAGTTACAGGTGAATTTTTTTTTTTAATTTAGTTTCCTATTACTTGGCCTTGCCTAATTTAAAAATGAATGGTTAAAGTCACCATTCTGTACTTTCTAGATTATTCTAGCAGTCCCTTGCATGCAGTTTGACAGAGTGCAAAGCACACAGAAATGAGAATATTTCCAGTTCTAGTGATTATTAGCTTGGCCATGTCTCCTAACCTTTAAATAAGCCCATTTCCTTGGTGGAGGAAGCTGATGGTAAACAAAGTACATGGGTGCAATGGTTACCCCCACCCTCGTCCTCAATTCCCGCTACAGTGTTGGTTCTGCTTTATTGTCATTGGTTTGAACTGAGAAACCACATGAGGATATGCAGCACCTTTGTACTTAGCATTTACAGCCACGGTATCACATGTGTGGAAATGGAACTTTGTTCATTTCCCTGAAATTAAACTTGACTAGGCACACAAGCCCCTGTATCCACCAGAACCATATCAAGGTTTCACTTTCAATTTAAAAAGTAAATTTCAAGAGCTTTCCTTTCTTCCTTTTCTCTGCATAGACCAAAGACCACTCCCTGTCCTTCAGGGAGATGAGTTTGCTGTTGTTTGTCCATGACATCCACCGTGATGTGACGGTTCTCTCTGAACCGCAATTGGAGAGCCCACCGTGGTTCACTTTCACCCTTTGAGAGCCAGCAGTTCTCTGTCTGGTTTCTGAAGTGGGCTGTTTACCCAGCACCTCATTAAGAAGAAATCCATGGTTCACATAGCAGCAATCAGCCTCAAGTTATCTCCAGGCCCTAATTATTATATCAGGCCCTTTCTGTTCAAGAACACAGTGCCTCCATCTCCATTCTCATTTATGTACCTTGAATAGCAAAACGTGCAGACTGTACTGACAGAGAATGCAGCTGTATGTGGGTCTAGGCCCTCCCCAGATCCCAGGGGTTCTANCTACTCACTAGATATCAGCAGCAAATCCCCCGTCTCTCAGTTGTGACAATCTGAAGTATCTCCCCACATTGCAAAGTGTGCTTTTGGGAACAAAATTGTTCTGACTGAGAGTCTCTGATCTATTGTAATGCTTAAAGACTAGATAAAGTTCACCGGTGGAACTATGATTCAAAACCCAGATTTATCCATTACTTATAATTTGTGTGATATTGGGCCTCCTTTTTATAACCTCTGAAATATACATAATACATTTCTTATAGAATTATTAGAATTTGATGGAATAAGACTGCAAGGAGATCCAACCAGTCCATTCTGAGGGAGATCAACCCTGGGATTTCTTTGGAAGGAATGATACTAAAACTGAAGCTCCAGTACTTTGGCCACCTTATGCAAAGAGTTGACTCACTGGAAAAGACCCTGATGCTGGGAGGGATTGGGGGCAGGAGGAGAAGGGGACGACAGAGGATGAGATGGCTGGATGGCATCACTGACTCAATGGACATGAGTCTGAGTGAACTCCGAGAGTTGGTGATGGACAGGGAGGCCTGGTGTGCTGTGATTCATGGGGTCGCAAAGAGTCGGACATGACTGAGCGACTGAACTGAACTGAAACTACATTTTAAAACTATGTTTAAACTATATTTTATAGCTGTTTCAAAAATCAAGATAACAAAAGAAGCAACAATGAAAGCAAACTTTGTACATTTCAGTTTTCTGCATTTTGCAGAAGAAAGTCTAGGTTTTTAAGGCCTCTCTAATTATTATATGATATGTGTTATATCATAATTATATAATTAGTATATGCTATATGTATTGCATATACATACCCACACATTATCACATATATTATATATATTACTATATATAATATACATATAGTCAGATATAAACACCTCAATATATATTAAAATTCCAGTTTATGTTTTTCTCTATGCTGTGTTTATTTGACCTGGAGAAATATCATGTATGAAGCTAATTACTGCATTTCAAAATAACTTGGAAATGATAATGGTGATGTGCTGTGCTGTGCTTAGTTGTTCAGTCGTGTCTGACTCTTTGTGACCCCATGGACTGTAGCCTGCGAGGCTCCTCTGTTCAGGGGGATTCTCCAGGCAAGAATACCGGAGTGGGTTGCACACTCTCCTTCAAGAGATCTTCCCAGTCAAGGATGAACCCAGGTCTCCTGCATTGCAGGCGAATTCTTTAGCATCTGAGTCACCAGGGAAGCCCAAGAATACTGGAGTGGATAACGTATCCCTTCTCCAGGGGAACATCCCAACCCAGAAATTGAACTGGGGTTTCTTGCATTTCAGGGGATTCTTTACCAACTGAGCTACCAAGAAAGCGCCAAGGGTGATAAACACCCTGTTTATGACTGGGAGACAGAGAGAAAAGTAGAGAAGGGGGCATAGGGATCACGACCATGACAAATGTTCTTAGGCTACGAGGGCTTTTGAAACACCTGTTCAGTGACCTATGGGAATATCCCTATTGATCTGATTGAACATCAAGATTCAATGACATCTTGAGGTATGCCTGTATTGTTATGAACTTTCCTTGTAGCACTGCTTTTATAGTGTCCCACAGGTTTTGGGTTGTTGTGTTTTCATTTTCATTTGTTTCTATGCATATTTTGCTGGGCATACACACCAAGGAAACGAGAATTGAAAGAGACACGTATACCCCAATGTTCATTGCAGCACTGTTTATAATAGCCACGACATGGAGCAACCTAGATGTCCTGACGAATGGATAAGAAAGCTGTGGTACATATACACAGTGGAGGATTAGTCAGCCATTAAAAAGAATGCATTAAAACCAGTTCTAATGAGGTGGATGAAACTGGAGCCTTTTATACAGAGTGAAGTAAACCAGAAAGAAAAACACCAATACAGTATACTAATGCATATGTATGGAATCTAGAAAGATGGTAACGATAACCCTGTATGTGAGACAGCAAAAAACACACAGATGTATAGAACAGTCTTTTGGACTCTGTGGGAGAGGGCGAGGGTAGGATGATTTGAGAGAATGGCATTGAAACATGTATAATACCATATAAGAAACAAATCGCCAGTCCAGGTTCGATGCAGGATACAGGATGCTTGGGGCTGGTGCACTGAGACGACCCAGAGGGATGGTATGGCGAGGGAGGTGGGAGGGGGGTTCAGGATTGGGAACATCTGTACACCCGTAGTGGATTCATATTGATGTATGGCAAAACCAATACAATACTGTAAAGTAATTAGCCTCCAATTAAAATAAATAAATTTAAATTAACAAAAAAAAGGATTTAATGACATCAAGGTGGTGCTAGTGGTAAAGAATCTGCCTGCCAATTCAGGAGATACAAGAGACTCAGGTTTGGTCCCTGAGTCGGGAAGCTTTCCTGCAGTAGGAAATGACAACCCATTCCAGTATTCTTGCCTGAAAATTCCCATGGACAGAGGAGCCTGGCAGGCTACAGCCACAGTGTTGCAAAGAGTTGGACACAACTGAGCACAGGGCCCAATTAACACAATAGTGCTGATAATACTTTTGCTACATCTAGGATCATTTGTCAGAAAAGAATCCATATTAAGGTACAAAATAAATATCTTAAGGAAGAAAATGATTTAGTAGGAAATAACCCAAAGGAGATCAACCCTGGGATTTCTTTGGAAGGAATGATGCTAAAACTGAAGCTCCAGTGCTTTGGCCACCTCATGCGAAGAGTTAACTCATTGGAAAAGACTCTGATGCTGGGAGGATTGGGGGCAGGAGGAGAAGGGGACGACCGAGGATGAGATGGCTGGATGGCATCACGGACTCAATGGACATGAGTCTGAGTGAACTCCGAGAGTTGGTGATGGACAGGGAGGTCTGGTGTATTGCGATTCATGGGGTTGCAAAGAATCGGACACGACTGAGCGACTGAACTGAACTGAATTGAACCCAAAAAGTTGTAAAGAATTGGTTATTACTAGTTTAATATATCAGAAAAGGCAATGGCACCCCACTCCAGTACTCTTGCCTGGAAAATCCCATGTTCCAGAACATGAGCCTGATAGGCTGCAGTCCATGGGGTCGCTAAGAGTCAGACTTGACTGAGCAACTTCACTTTCACTTTTCACCTTCATGCACTGGAGAAGGAAATGGCAACCCACTCCAGTGTTCTTGCCTGGAGAATCCAAAGCACGGGGGAGCCTGGTGGGCTGACGTCTATGGGTTTGCACCGAGTCAGACACAACTGAAGTGACTTAGCAACAGCAGCAGTTTAATATATGCAGCATCCTCTTCCAGGACTGCTACATAGCCAAAAGGTAAATGGAAATCAGACCCAGAAGTTCCTTTCAACAGGCTATAAAAAGCATATAAATATAAAAATATTTTTCATGTGACACATATACAAATAAAATTCATATACATACATGTATAAATAAATTTAAAATAATAGTACTTAAGACAAGGCAGAGACTTCAAAGACCATAACATCCAACTTTCTCTTTTGATAAAAGAGAGCATTGAGATCCCAGAAATAAAATCAGCCCAGCCTGAATCTCAATGATATTTTTTTGCAACTTTGTTTTCTCATTCAACTCATTTGAGATTTGTTAAAAATCTACACTTAAATGAATGAGGTATTGTAAATCAACCAGTAAAATACATAGAAGTTCCAGACATGAGGGTTGCAGAACTATCAGTGTGGTGTTTTTAAATCTGGATGCTCTGAGAAGTTATGTTTTGAGATGTATATCAAACGAGAAGGTAGACCAGAGAAACGGAGGTGAGTATACAGTCCAGGTGGTGATAACTACTGAAAGAGTAAAATCCAGAGAAATTCTGACATGTGAGGAAAATATCAATAGAGAAATCTTAACAAAAAACTGTTAAATATACATATCTTTAGATTGTTTTTTCCCAACTTTGTGTGATCTAAGCATTTCTGGTCAACTTGTCTTACATTTAGTTGAGTTACAGAAGAGTCTTCATATCTGATAAGACTCTTACACACACACACACACAAAAAAAAAAAAAAACTAGAAAGAACAATTACAAATGAGTGAGCTCTAGCATAAAAATTTAGAATAATTAGCATTATTGCTGACATTATTGAAAGTTGAAAGTGTTAGTCGCTCAGTCATGTCCACCTCTTGGTGACCCCATGGACTGTAGCCCACAAGGCTCCTCTGTCCATGGAATTTTCCAGGCATGAATAATGAAGTGAGTTGCCATTTCTTTCTCCAGGGGATCTTCCCGACCCAAGGATCGAACTCAGATCTGCTGCATTGCAGGCAGATTCTTTATCATCTGAGCCACCGGCGAAGTACTAACAGTATGATTTGCTTCTTTAGTTTAAGTGACCCTTAGCCTTTGGTTAGATTTAATGCATGAGCATACAAGGGATGACTGTCTAGGGTAATATCTTTTGTTGACTTTTTGAGAATATCATGGAAAATCAGAAAGGCAGGCTGTGGTGTGGAACTTTGAGATTCATCTTCCCACTTCTATATCAGATATCAGAAAGGGAGGTGGAATGAGTAATTAACGTGATGCTTTTAAAAAACAAATTGAGTAAACAATTCCTGGAGAGGATATTAAAATAAATTTGTTGGCCTATTCCTGAGGTCTAGACTGCCTTTTGTTTCATATAAAGTAATCTTTCAAATTGACTTCTGGATTCTGAGAGTAGCATTTGACCTTTTCTTTTTCTTTCAGAGGATAAAGTTTTAATTTATGTTTTTTCACACTTCCCATTGTTTGCTTATTCATTTTTTCATTCTCATATTTATAGCTTGTCTTACAAAATTATTCAAAGGCTTACAGAAATGCATATATTATAACCTGATAAAAATACAATAATGAAGAGGAGGTAAAGGTGAAATAAAATAAAGCAGGGGCAATGTCCTTGAGAAGATGCCCAAACTGGACCAGAATGCTTTATCTGAGCTTTCTTGTAGCAGAAGTAAGAAAGGAGACAGGACAAATCACAAAGTCCCAGAGTACAGTAGCCTAGACAAATGAAAGGTTTTTACATTACAAAACATGAAAGAAATATAACCTATGATCTTAATAAAGGGAAATGATGTCATGTTGTTGATACCATTCTCATGATGAAATAGTGCATTCCATTCGTTACAAAGTGCTCAGTATAGCTCTATGACCAGACACCATATAATAACAAAAATAATTCTGTCAAACATCCTGGAATGGAAATTTCAAGTAGTGTGGCTTGATCCAAGACGGAAGTTTGTAATATCAGGGGAATGGATGGACCGCATATCACGTCACAATTATCCATTGCTATTGATCCTTGAGTCTGAGCTTTATTGGAAGGTGAGCAGCAAGGAAAGCAGATTGTGGCAAACTGTGTTTCTGGTGAAAAGCAGATCATACAAATCAGCAGGTACGAATGAGACCCTTCTATGAAATTAGGAAACCTAAACAAGATACCTCCTTAAGACCGAAACACCTGGACCAAAGTTTCATTCAGAAAACCCTTCTGAGTTTATCACATTAAATTACAGTGTATTTGTCTGCACTGGAGGACAAGGCTGAAAACATCATCAAGCATTGATCAGAGTTATGAAAAGAAAAAAATACAGGAGTAAGGAAGGAAACATAAATCTCTTTGAGACATCAAATGTAAATAACGTGTTTTTCAGGTTAATGGGAATTGTACACACACTGACCTCCTATACGGTCATCTATAAGCCAATAATATATTCAATATAATCTGTCCACCAAGATGATTTGGGTTTCAGAGCAGTTAATCTTAGCTCCCTTTTATTTTTCTCACAGCAAACATGGAATAAAACTTGTTGTTTCATGAGGCACTGTTTCATGACAATATACATATATATATATATATACATATACATATATATATATATATATATATACATATCTCTCTCTCTCTACTGTTCAGAAAATAATTTACCAATTTTTGGAGTATCTTGTTTTCTTAGATTTTGTTTTATAATTGTTTATCTGTTGTGCTCTTTGCTATTTTTGGTTTTAATTAGAATCTGCTTGGCATATACTGGTCACGAATAAAGTTTATATGTTTCATTTCTTCTCTGAACCTTTCAAATACTCCTTTATAATTCTTATCATCTTTTCCTAGAAAAGCCTGTTTCATGATATAGGACCATTGCTTCTACAAGGGTCAAAAGAAACAACTTCAAATCTTGTTTTTCAGTCTGTGTCCCAAAAGTCAAATTTGTCCAAATTTCTTTAGATTCTATATGCTGAAGCACGGCCATGATTTTCAAATTTAAAAACAAGCAAGCAAAACCTGAAACATTGTGTGATTTTGGTTCCAGTTTTGATCTTTCTCTGTTGCTCTTGAAGAAAACTTTAAATTTTAAAAATTTCTCACCTTCTTTTCTGGGAGAAAGGAAACACTCATTAAAACCTCATGACATATTTTATTTCTAAACCCATACTGCTACACTTTGAGCTGAAAAATAATTTGATAAAACTAAAGGTTCCTGTCACTTCTGTAAAATGACAAGGTGAGCTACAAATTGAGTTAATGGTAGCTTCCTATTTCACTTGTTTATCATTGCCAAAGTTTTATTTTTTGCAATCATTATCTAGTTTCCTCTCCATCAAATATTAATGTGAATGCAATACATACAAAATTATACAGAAGTAGAATTTCCCCATTACAGCTTTCTGAGAAAAGCTATAAACTGGCATTTCTACTGAAAAGTAATATTCAGGAATGAAAGGGGTGACTTCTTCAGGGCCTTTGAAAGAGAAAAAATGTCACATTGTGTATCCATTTATGACCATTTAAATAGCATTACATTTTATAAATCTGCAGACAACAGGGGTCATAGTTGAAAGGACAGTTGTAAAATTACAGATGGAAAGACCCATTCACATACACAAATAAACACACCCAAATGGCACAGAATCCTGCAAATCAGAAACACATAAAGTCCAGGGAAATAGCCAAAAAGTGATCACTTTCTGGCCAGTGTGAATTTGAGAAAACCATTTTATATCCTGCAGTCTGGTCTTACGTACCAAACCCTAACATTTAAGATTTTTTTCTTATTAAATTTTTTTTCAATCCTTTCTACATATTATCCCTAAAAGCTGCTCAGCAAGGAGATTCATTTAGGGGCATGCACACATAGGACCCCAAAATTACAATTAAGTAAAAAGGAGTGAGGAATATAGCAGCAAAGGTAATGGGATTGCACCTTAGGGTATTTATTTGTTTACTTTTTTAAACAAAGAGCTGTTTCTACCTATTTTAAAGAATAATTTAAGGAAATAAAACTTTTAACATGGAAGCATGAAGCAAGTTGGTTTGAAAATGAAAATAAATGTATTTGAGTTGGTCTTAATAATATTTTTAATATTTCCTTTAAGACTGCTTCCCCTGGCATTCATAGGATCCATGCAACATTGTTAAAGACAGAACCATTTCTGTGTAATGAAAGCCTAAGTGTATATTAGGCTTTGATATGAGGAACACTAGAAGGGTATGCTTGTTGTTGTTCGGTCAGGAAGTCATGTCCAACTCTGCAGCCTCATGGACTGCTGCACACCAAACTCTCTGTCCTCCACTCTCTCCTGGAGTTTGCTCAAACTCATGTCCATTGAGTTGATGATGCCATCCTACCATCTCATCCTCTGCCACCCTCTTCTCTTTTTGCCTTTAATCTTTACCAGCATCAGCTGACACTTTTCCAATGAGTTGGCTCTTCACATCAGGTGGCCAAAGTATTGGAGCTTCAGCTTTAGCAACAGTCCTTTAAATAAAGAAGGGTTGATTTCTCTCAGGATTAACTGGTTTGATCTCCTTGCTGTCCAAGGGACTTGCAAGAGTCTTCTCTCACTTCAATTTGAAAGCATCCATCTTTGGCACTCAGCCAAAGATAAACATTTGTAAGATAATAATTGTGAAATTGGTACTATTCAATCACAGAAATTATTTTTCCCACAATGTTTGGCATGTGTTGAAGAAATAAACAAATATATAAGAAACTTATTTCAAAATTAAAACATGTTAGTGGTTTTATCAATTCATCCTAAAATTTAAATATTATTTTTTGGACACAAATTATATGAAGTATGTGTTTATATACATATCTTTATTGTTACTCCAAAGTAGAAGGTAGTTATTCCTAATATAACCATTTTGTTGATGTGGAAATTGAGGTCAGATTTCATGCTCAAAGTCAAGTCAATAGAGAAACAGTTTAGTGGCTCAGACAATAAAGCATCTGTCTACAGTGTGAGAGACCTGGGTTCGATCCCTGGGTTGGGAAGATTCCCTGGAGAAGGAAATGGCAACCTACTCCAGTACTCTTGCCTTGAACTTGGATGGAGGAGCTTGGTGCAGGCTACTATCCATGGGGTCGCAAAGAGTCAGGCACGACTGAGCGGCTTCACTTTCTTTACTTTCAACAAGGGAAAATAACTTTTGTGAGTACATTGTTAAATTTATTGCCAGCATCATCTGTATTTGTATAATTGCCCACATTTCATTCATCTGCTTTTATGTACAGAACAATGGTATCACCCAGCAGGACTATTTTAGTGTATCATCAAAAGAAATGGTAACAAATCCACTTATTTTCAAAATTAATCCTAGCCTACTGTAGGGTAATAAGCATCGGGTATCAGAAGAAATACAAAACCATGTTGTGAGTAATAGTTAATTTAAAATTCTCAATTTGCAACGACTGAGCGGCTTCACTTTCTTTACTTTCAACAAGGGAAAATAACTTTTGTGAGTACATTGTTAAATTTATTGCCAGCATCATCTGTATTTGTATAATTGCCCACATTTCATTCATCTGCTTTTATGTACAGAACAATGGTATCACCCAGCAGGACTATTTTAGTGTATCATCAAAAGAAATGGTAACAAATCCACTTATTTTCAAAATTAATCCTAGCCTACTGTAGGGTAATAAGCATCGGGTATCAGAAGAAATACAAAACCATGTTGTGAGTAATAGTTAATTTAAAATTCTCAATTTGCTACAATCTGATTTCTCTTAGAACTTTGCCTCATTTTATTTTGCAGGCTTTTCCTGTATATTAATTTGCATAACTGTATTAAAGTGAGTTTCTGTCCAGAGAAACCAAACCAAATTCAACAGTCTTAATTAAAAGCGTAGGGAACCTGAGTGAAATTTTAGATATGAGAAGTCTGACCCATGCTAGCCTATTATTTTTTGATTTATTTGATTTATAAAGATTCAATTTTTACTTGAAAACCCCTAGGGAGTGATTACAGATTAAGATATTTTTGAATCTGCAAAATAAAACCATTAAGAATGGCAGTAATTTGAATGAATAATGCTCTTAGGGGGCCATGGAATGAGGACTAACATGCCAACCATTCTTTTTGATTGTGAAGTGTATTGGAAAAACTACATACTAGCATTTCAATAGCACTTTTCCATCACATGGATATATTTGTTTGACTCTTCCAGATTTTTCCTCCATAACCGTAATATTCAAAATCCTGGGTAGGATTTGTGTTCCCCAGGAGGCATTTGGGAATGTCTGGAGACATTTTTGCTTGCTTCAACTTGGCAGGAGGGGAGCTGTTGCTGGCATTTAGTGGGTAGAAATCAGGAATGTTGCTTCACATCCTACAATACAGAGAATAGTCGCCACAACAAAAATTAACCAGCCCAGAAATACCAACAGTACTGAGGCTGAACAGTTCTCAAATGGAGAGGGGAACACATTTCTACTAGAGGCTTCCTATAGATGCTTTGGAAATCTTATTTCAGAAAAAAATAAAACATTCAAGCACACATTCTCAGATGTGATAAGCAGAGGCTGCACACCATGGTCATATCTTGCAATGAGTCAGGGACTTAGCTTTTGATAATGCTTCCCTTGGCCAGCATCTGTGGTGCCACTTCTGAGAACGTCTCCATCTGAAACACAAGCAGGCGCTGCAGTCAGTTTTCAAATCGTGTATAAGAAGGCTGTTGTTCAGTCGCTAAGGTTGTGTCCGACTCTGCAACCCCGTGGACTGCAACACACCCAGCTTCCCTGTCTTTTACTGTCTCCCGGAGTTTGCTCAAATTCACGTCCGGAGATTCAGTGACACCATCCAATCATCTAAATATCCATTGTCCCCCCCCACTCAGTGACTCTCCAAGGCAGACCATTAGGTATAGACATTAACGACTACAATAGATGATCAGTCTTCATGGGGCTTGCAGCATAGAAAAGGCACATGGATGTAAACACAGTGATCACAGAATTAAATTTAATTGTAAAGTGGAAAAATTATGAAGGAGAGGGTCATGGTTTATGACA
>SJXQ01007165.1:80534-96998 GCA_006408695.1 Aepyceros melampus
TCCCCAGAGTAAAATATATATATATATATATATATATATATATATATAATGTATACAGAGAGAGAGAGAGAGTTTTAATCTGTACGAGAAGTGTTGATGAGGAAAAAAATATTCTAAGCAGGAGGACAGCAAATGGGGAAGTGCAGAGTTGGAAAGCAGTGTGACAGCTTAGTTCTTTTACCACTACTTTTTGTTTCGCTGGGTGTGTGCAGTAATACCTTTCCAGTAACCCTTTTCAGTAGTGGGAAAAATAAGAATATTCTGAGGTTAAAGTTGCAAAGCATAGCCAGTTATATAACCAATAGCTGTCTCCCCCAAAGATAAAATTTAAATCTGCTCTTTGATGACATAGAGGAATGAAGCAGAATGTTCAGATCATCCCCAGAAAGATGCTGAACAAAAGAATAGAGGAGGGAATTTCTGCCTCATCAAAACTCGTAAGAAAAGAAAACACACACACACACACACACACCTTTCTCTTTGCCTAAATCTTTGTTAACTCTCATCTTATTCTGCCTCTGGGAGAATTCTCTTATCTCTGTAATATTTTTATCCCATTCTCCACCTCCATCTTTGGTCAAAGGACACAGGAATCAAAGAATTTTAGATCCAAGAAGGACTCGCACTTTTATGTTTTTACGAATTAAGCCAACTGAGGCAGAGACCTTCAGTATTTAACGCACCTGCCTGCAGGCCAAGTCACTTCAGTTGTGTCCAGCTATTTGCGGCCCCATAGGCTGTAGCCCGCCAGGCTCCTCTTGTTCATGGGGAGTCTCCAGGCAAGAATACTGGAGTGGGTTGCCGTGCCCTCTTCCAAGGCATCATCCCCGCCTACGGATCAAACCTGTGTCTCTTATATCTCCTGCGCTGGCAGGCGTGTTCTTTTCCACTAGCGCCACCTGGTGAGTGTACTGCCCTGAAGCGCTTTGGTCCTGCTGAAGTGTGACTATCTTAGCACACTGAACCTTTGCAGAGCACTGTGTAGGGTTAGGCATCTCATGTTTAATAACAGAACAGAAGCCATTTAAGAATATAGTTCAAGAACTAGTCAAGTAGAAGTTTGTTAAATTCAGTCTACACAGTGAAATCAGGTAGACAGCAAGCACTGTGTTCTGGAAAACTCTGGATTCTGCTATAAGCTGCTCAGACAGGGAGGGCTGCCTTTGTTCAGTGAGGAATTAAGGCAAAGATGGCCCAGAATATACATTTTGTATTCCCAGGCTCAAGAAGGCATAGCATATCTTGAGTGTGCTAAGTGTGTCCTTATGGAATACTGTAAGATTTGTCCTTACTTACAGACTACGGTACTGTTTCTTGAAGAAAGCCTGGATGACATCCTCTGTGTGCCTATACGCTACCCTTCCAAGATCAGTGGTCACATTTCCTGCAGTTGGAGATGGTCTTCTCCAGAGGCTATGATGGATAATTTCTGTTTGCTTCTCCAGATCCACTCTTCATCATCCACTGATCGCCTTTGAACTTTAGGAGTTGTATCAAAGATTCTCTTGCCTTCTGACTTACTGTTGCTTTTGGCTAATGGAAAGCACCATCAGATGGAAAGACAGGAACAGCATGTGACATAAATTTTGTCTCCTAGACTCCCTCCCCGCTGATTCTCTGTGAATCATCAGTGCCTAAGTCTCTCCTCCATTTGTCTCAGCTAATTTTGGGAGTCTCTCTCCTAAAGGCCTGAGCATCTCAGTGTTCCCTCCCCTTTCCCCGTCAGTCCTAGGGTTGGTAGATGGTCATGACCTGCTGCTCTTGATAAACCCTAGGAGTTAACTTCCTATCCCATACCTTTCTCTCAACTTGCCACATGTTTATAAAGAACACCTTCATTAAATACTCTTCCACCACATCCTATGAGAGTGCCATATGCAAATGGGCTAGGATAGGACAATGAAACCATAAGGATACAATAAAGGTTCCATTTAATATGTATATCAGACATTTTCTATTTATATACAACCATTCCAGCTAGATTTTCCTTGAAATGTCATTTTAAGGTGATATATGCATTGCTTCCTGACATTTATTTGCTTAATTTCAGTCAGTTTCCAGGACAAGTTCACTTTAATAAATATGTTTGGTAAATAAACATTGACACCCCTCCCTGGCATGATTATGTGCTATGAAAGATGTCAGAAAAATGTGACTTTGTTTTTACCTTCAAATACTTTCAACTTAAATAGAAGAGATGTAACATGCATTGGTGAATATGAAGTGACAGAAGCATCTGATTATTAACATTTTTTTACATCTAAATCTCAGCTTCACATCTCACTGTGGGTAGGACGTTGGGCAAATTGTATGGCTCCTCTTTGCTTCAGTTTTCTTTACAAAATGGGATCGATTAGGTATACTTCACTGGGCTTTTGAAGTTAACTGAGCTCATATGTGAAAAGTAATTAGCACAGTGTCAGGGACAAGGTTAATGCTTAAAAATGTTAACTGTCATTACTGTTACCACCACTTTATTTATACATAAGTATTTATACATAAATATTTGTGGTTAATGAAGAAATTTGTTTCATCTTCTTGGTGTGTTAGTTAGTTCAGGCTGCTGCTGCTGCTGCTGCTGCTGCTAAGTCACTTCAGTCGTGTCCGACTCTGTGTGACCCCATAGATGGCAGCCCACCAGGCTCCCCGGTCCGTGGGATTCTCCAGGCAAGAACACTGGAGTGGGTTGCCATTTCCTTCTCTAATGCATGAAAGTGAAAAGTGAAAGTAAAGTTGCTTAGTCATGTCCGACCCTCAGCGACCCTATGAACTGCAGCCTTCCAGGCTCCTCCATCCATGGGATTTTCTAGGCAAGAGTATTGGAGTGGGGTGCCATTGCCTTCGCCTTAGTTCAGGCTGCTATAACAAAATACCATAGATTGGATGACTTAAGTAATAAACATTTATTACTCACAGTTTGGAGGCTAAGAGGTCGAAGATCAAGGTCCCAGCAGGGTCCAGCAAGGTCCAGAAGAGCTGGTGTTCAGTGAGGGCCTACTTCCTGGATTTCAGATGACTATCTCCTTGTATGCTCACATGGTACATAGAGAGACCTCTAGTCTCCCCTTTTTCTTATAAAGCCGTGAATCCTGTCATGGTGGCTCAACCCTCATGATTTCATCTAAATCTAATTACCTCCCAAAAGGCCTACCTCTGAGTCTCACTGGGGCTATGAACTTCAACACATGAAATTTGGAATGTCACCAAAATTCAGTCCACAAAACTTAGCAACCATAGGTAATAGCTACTGTCAACCATTTTGCTCATTTCTGATATAAGAAAACTTTAAGAGAATGGCTGATATACTGAGTTTCACATAGTTACTAGAAAGACAAGATTTCCAACTTTTGGGCAATTTTTACCTTGTGATAGAGAACATTCCTCAAAAGTAGTCACAAAACACATAAAGGAAATTACAGATGTGGGAAACTTTCAGAAAGTTATTCACTTAAAGGATTAAAATATGAATTTCTGGTGCTCAAAAAAACATGCACATTCACCCACATACACATATTGACTTGGTTCCATAAACCAACCTTATAGCAACAAGTTTATAGAAAATCCTCACTATATTATGCCTAAAAATGGTGAATGTACATCATGAAAGATGTGGTTCATTTGAAATAGATATTAAATTCATGTCAGAGTGATTCCATTTTTATTTACTATAAGTTCATTCTTCTTATTTTTGATAACCTAAAGAAAGAGGTTCTTCATGGCTCAGAAATGTAAGTTCCATTTTAGAAGGTGTTTCATTTTTATAAAACCTAATTTAGGGGAGAAAGTTGAGAAGCCACTTGGAAATAAAGTAACTTTGAATGAGAAGGTTTGTCATTGTTCAGTCGCTAAGTTCTATCTGACTTTGTGACCCCATGGATTGCAGCATGCCAGGCTTCCCTGTCCTTACCATCTCTCTGAGTTTGCTCAAACTCATGTCCATCGAGTCAGTGATGCCATCCAACCATCTCATCCTCTGTCATCCCCTTTGTCTCCCACCTTCAACCTTTCCCAGCATCAGGGTCTTTTCCAATGAATGAGTCAGCTCTTTGCATCAGGTAGCCAAAGTATTGGAGCTTCAGCTTCAGCTCTATTGGTGAATACTCAAGGTTGTTTTCCTTTAGGATAGACTGGTTTGATCTCCTTGCTGTCCAAGGGACTCTCAAGACTCTTCTCCCACACCACAATTAGAAAACATCAATTCTTTGGCACTTTAATCCTGGTTTAATACTGGATGTTTGGAAGTTCTACCGATGCGGCGCAGTAGGATAGCAAGTATCATCCAAGAGATAGATGCTGCCTATATAATTATTCAAGAAGCTATTGAGTTGTGAATTATTTTTTTATTTTACTCCTTGTATCAGTCATAAACAGAGGCAGACTTTATTTTTGGGGGTCCAAAATCACTGCAGATGGTGATTGCAGCCATGAAATTAAAAGACGCTTATGAAATTAAAAGACACTCCTTGGGAGAAAAGTTATGACCAACTTAGACAGCATATTAAAAAGCAGAGACATTACTTTGCCAACAAAGGTCCATCTAGTTAAGGCTTTGGTTTTTCCAGTAGTCATGTATGGATGTGAGAGTTGGACTATAAAGAAAGTTGAGCACTGAAGAATTGATGCTTTTGAACTATGGTGTTGGAGAAGACTCTTGAGAGTCCCTTGGACTGCAAGAAGATCCAAGCAGTCTATCCTAAAGGAAATCAGTCCTGAATGTTCATTGGAAGGATGGATGTTGAAGCTGAAACTTCAATCCTTTGGTCACCTGATGTGAAGAGCTGACTCATTTATTTGCCAACAAAGGTCCATCTAGTTAAGGCTTTGGTTTTTCCAGTAGTCATGTATGGATGTGAGAGTTGGACTATAAAGAAAGTTGAGCACTGAAGAATTGATGCTTTTGAACTGTGGTGTTGGAGAAGACTCTTGAGAGTCCCTTGGACTGCAAGAAGATCCAAGCTGTCTATCCTAAAGGAAATCAGTCCTGAATGTTCATTGGAAGGATGGATGTTGAAGCTGAAACTTCAATCCTTTGGCCACCTGATGTGAAGAGCTGACTCATTTGAAAAGACCGTGATGCTGGGAAAGATTGAAGGCGGGAGGAGAAGGGGATGACAGAGGATGAGACGGTTGGATAGCATCACTGACTCAGTGGACATGACATGAATTTGAAAAGGTCAGTTTTCATCCCAATTCCAAAGAAAGGCAATGCCAAAGAATGCTCCAACTACCGAACAATTGCACTAGATTCATGGGGTCGCAAAGAGTTGGACACGACTGAGCGACTGAACTGAACTGAACTGAACTGGGAGTTGGTGATGGAGAGGGAGGCCTAATATGCTGCAGTCCATGGAGTCACAAAGAGTAGGACATGACTGAGTGAATGAACTCAATTGAACTGAACTGATCAGTCATTTGTTCAGGAAACACATGTCGGGCTTCTGTTCTGTTGCAGGAACAAGCTGCTACAGATACTCAGAGAGGGATGTTGATTTAGAGAAAGTTCAGGAAAACACAAATCAACCCATAGAACAATGTAAACAGAATAAGCCAAAACATTTTTATAAATTGAAAGAAGAGAGTTTTATTTGGATCAGTATGAGAAATCTGAAATAGGTAAAAGACCTGAATTCAAATAATAAAATACTTATTCTCACTTTCTATTTTCATAGGAAATAATCCCATGAACAGAGGAGCCTGAAGGTCTCTAGTCCATAGAGTCTCAAAGAGTCAGAAATGACTGAAGTGACTTAACACACAGACATGCAAGAAATAAAAATCTCTATATTTAAGGTTGTTATAACTGATATATTAACTAAGCTTATAGAAATTTCCTCCATTATCAATTAGTTTCTAATTTCAACAAATTTTGTGACTGAAAGTACTTCTGTAATCTCTTTCATCATATTGGTGAGTTTCTTTACAGTCATATCGGCAATTTCATTATTTCTTGACTTAAGTCGACTTCTTTTTCCCCTAATATCTCACTTCTGTTGCATTGTGTACTATTCATATTTCCACTTAAAATGTTAAAAAGACAAGGACATTTTAATATCTCTATATGCAGATCTTAAGCATCTAGTCATTTCCAGTTGATCTCCATTATCAATTAGTTTCTAATTTCAACAAATTTTGTGACTGAAAGTACTTCTGTAATCTCTTTCATCATATTGGTGAGTTTCTTTACAGTCATATCGGCAATTTCATTATTTCTTGACTTAAGTCGACTTCTTTTTCCCCTAATATCTCACTTCTGTTGCATTGTGTACTATTCAGATTTCCACTTAAAATGTTAAAAAGACAAGGACATTTTAATATCTCTATATGCAGATCTTAAGCATCTAGTCATTTCCAGTTGCCTCTAGCCAAGGTTTTATCATTAGTTTTTATTTTCTTTTATATCATCATCAGTCCTTTCAGCTTTTACTTCTGTTTTATTCTCTGGTAATCAAATACTTGTTCTTTCAATACCATTTTCAGTATTCTGAATGGATAAAATCTGGATATTTTGCATAGCAAAACTTTCATGGCAGTTAAAGACTGATTTTATGTCTGCTGCTACTGCTAAGTCACTTCAGCCGTGTCCGACTCTGTGCAACCCCAGAGATGGCAGCCTACCACGCTCCTCTATCCCTGGGATTCTCCAGGCAAGAACACTGGAGTGGGTTGCCATTTCCTTCTCCAATGCATGAGAGTGAAAAGTGAAAGTGAAGTCGCTCAGTCGTGTCCGACTGTTTGTGACCCCATGGACTGCAGCCCACCAGGCTCCTCTGACCATGGGATTTTCCAGGCAAGAGTACTGGAGTGGGTTTCCATTTCCTTCTCCAGATTTTATGTCTAACTTTATGCAATTTTGTTATATACTTAAATTTACCTGAGAAAATTCCAGGCTATATTTCAAACTCCATAAAAATTTGACTAATGCAGTTAAAAATATGGCAGGACAAGAATAGTTTTACGTTCTTAACCAATAAAGAGTTAATTCAGCTGGTTTTTACATTTCTTCATGTATTGAAGACTTTTCATTGATCTATATAGCTTTCAATGTCCAGACACTGCACCAGACCCTGGGGCTACCTTGGTAAAGCAATAGAAGCAATTCCCACCTGCAAGGATGCTGGTGGATGAGACCACAGAGAAATAAATGCAGAGCATAAATGTGAAGAGTTAAATGTTACCAAAGAGACAAAGGAAATTCAGAGACTGGTCAAGTGAGTTATGCGGGAGAGATATTGATAACAGCGTTACACAGCCAAGGAGGTGCAGGTGCAACTGACATGCTGTGGGAGACGATGAGCCAGATGGGAGGGTAAAGGAAAGAAAACGCTCTGTGAGAGGGCAGCATGTGCAGAGAAGAGCTCTTGGCATGTTTGGACACCTGAAGAAAGGCTGGTGTGGCCGGGACAGGCTGAGGTCAGCGAGGACCACCTCATGCTGTGCCTGCATCCTCAGCCTGCTGTCCTCTGACCGTCTGTGCGCCTCTGCGGGTCCACGAGGACTGTCCAGGCTCCACCAAGAGATGGAAGGCAATCTGTCTCTAGATTCTCACACTTACTCTTTCCTAAGATTGATGCCACTGAGATTGCATCTGTGTTCTGCCAGTTCTCTTTTCCCTCCTTTGCCATGGTTGCCCTCTTCCCATTTAGAGAAGGAAAGCACACCTTCCAGGAAGCTTGAGTCATACCTTGGTGCAGTGCCCCAGGGCATAAGTCAATACAGTGCTTCTGAGGGGAAACCTGGAGAGACAAGCAAGAAGACCAGACAGAGGTGGTTTGGCTTCCTTTCACCCACTGAAATAGTCCTAACAACCTGAGGATTCTCTTTCTCTCTAATCATCGTCTACCTATCATCATCTATCATCCATCTTGTATCTATGTGTCTCCTCATTAGTCCATCTTTCTCCATTTTAGAATTAGAACTCAGAAGCCGTCTCAGTTGAGGAGACATATTAAGATGTGAGTGTGTGTATGCGTGTGTGTGCACAGGTGTGTATGTTTTAAATAAATCATCTTTTAAACATACTAATTCTGTTTCGGGCTTCCCTGATCACTCAGATGGCAAGGAATCCCCCTGTAATGCAGAAGACCTGGGTTCGATTCCTGGGTTGAGAAGATCCCCAGGAGGAGGGCATGACAACCCACTCCAGCGTTCTTTCCTAGAGAATCCCCATGGACAGAGGAGCCTGGTGGGCTGCAGTCCACCGGGTTGCAAAGAGTCAGACACAATTGAGTGAGCACAGCACAATTGTGTTTTGGCTGATTAACTTGACAGGAATAACTAGTGCTAAAAAATAGTGGCATATCAGATATATTCCCAAAAGTGAATAAAAGTCTTTAGTTTCAGTGCTTTGATGAAATACATAAAGCACATATATAAGATATAATGCATCAGAAATTGCATGTTTTGAGGCCATTTAACACTCATTAAACATCTTAAATATTGGTTTAAATGTGCAGGGGTAGATCCTAGGGTTTCTAAAGTATTTTAGAGGTAAGTCAGAAAGAAAATGCTAGAAGATCATTATCTTTATAAAGGCATGAGCATAGGTTTTATTCTCAGTTTAATCAGAAGCAGCTGAAGAGTTTTAGATGGAAGAAGAGAATGTTCAAGTGAAAATGCTTTGCACAGAAAATTGTCATGGTGGTGGACTGTGCTATTTCTCACATTCGCTCTTCTAACACCTGAGTAAAAATAAAAGCACAGCATAAATCACCATTATTTTTAAAATGTCACTGGAGCAGAGATTGGCATCTTGCTCTCCTGAACAGCATAGCAAATGGCAGTACAGAGGGTAAATACTGATGTGCAAACTTGAGCAATAAGTTAGATGTGTTTGGCCATTCAGTTTTCTCATGTCCAGTCCCAGAATCTAGTATATTATCAAATTGGGATGAAAACATGTTTTAATTTTGATCTGCTTCGGGATATTCTGGTTTCTGTGGAAAATAAACAACAAAAGCATTAAGTGGAACATTCTTTCCTATCCTAAGATAAACGTCAATCTTCATCTTTGAAGTGTTTAGGTGTGCAGACAATAACATGCCAAATGATATAAGAAAATAAAAAAAAGTCTAAAGGCTTAATTAGGCTGAAGATAATGATAAAACATCAAATGCATGTTGATTTGGAGGCAAAAGCACAAACAGCGTTACTTTTTGTAGGAAGACCTGACACTGTGATGTACAATGCCAGCTTCTTTTGTAGAATTTATACACACACACAAACATGCGCTCAGTCCTGTGTTATCAGTAAACCAATATCTGTGAATATGTGTTCCCCTTCTTTTATTATTCCACTGCCTGCAATTTTCTGTGTGTTTTCCAAGGTTGCAAACCAGGAATACTTGGCTTATTTATTAAACGAGTGATATTTAGGGCTTGAAGTCTTAATCGACTTTGGCTTTCTTATTGTGGAGGGCAAACAGGGCTCTTACAAATGATTCAGTCATAGTAAGATGAATTACTATAAAGATTGCTGTTTGTTCCTTTGTCTCTACACAGTTGGTGCTTATATTCCATTGCATTCATTAAATTGTCGCTTTTCTTATAGATTCTTTCCCCTACTCCTCTCTCAGTGTTTATGGATAGAAGTTTAGGGGATCATAGCCTCTGTTTTTAAAACAAATGTAAGGATATTAACAGATTGTTACACCTGTTACCTGATGCATTAATTAAGATGATTAAACTTTATTTATCTATCTTTATTTCTATCTATACATTTTTTAAAGAAACATGCTTTTATTTGACTCTCACTTTAAGCTTTTAATGGTAAGTCCAATAAGCTACCATTTACTTAGAGCTGATTCTGTGCCTAGGATTGTAATACATTGCATTATAATCTCATCTATTCTTACAACAATACTATTACTATGGATATTAATACCCTGAAACATAGTTTTATCTTTCCCGATTGCTACATTTTTGTGGAAATGTCAGTGTCAAGCTTCTCCACTTCTATATACTTTCCTTTCTGCACTCATTTAACGTTACAAAGAGAGGAGACTGAATAACTGATAGTAAGAAAATTGCAACTACAAATATATGAAATATACAAAAGCCAACATTAACTAAATTTGTAGTTCACCAAGATCTCTTACAGATGTAACTGCTGCTGCTGCTGCTGCTGCATCTGCTGCATCGCTTCAGTTGTGTCCGATTCTGTGCGACCCCATAGACGGCAGCCCACCAGGCTCCCCCGTCGCTGGGATTCTCCAGGCAAGAATACTGGAGTGGGTTGCCATTTCCTTCTCCAATGCACGAAAATGAAAAGTGAAAGTGAAGTCGCTCAGTCATGTCCGACTCTTAGTGACCCC
Organism: Aepyceros melampus; assembly: GCA_006408695.1. Taxonomy (NCBI): domain Eukaryota; kingdom Metazoa; phylum Chordata; class Mammalia; order Artiodactyla; family Bovidae; genus Aepyceros; species Aepyceros melampus. The sequence continues at coordinate 90,844 of SJXQ01007165.1, forward strand.
ATGGACTGCAGCCCACCAGGCTCCTCCATCCATGGAATTTTCCAGGCAAGAGTACTGGAGTGGGTGCCATTGCTTTCTCTGACAGTAGTGTACAACTCTCAAAGTTATTTTTCAGTTTTAGAAAATCTAAGGAGTATATCATGAACTTTTAATGAATGTTTTCTCTCTATGAGAAAACAGTAAGTGCTAGAAAGATAAAAGATGATTTTCAGGATTCACAGAAAAAGAGGAAAGTAACCTTGAGTAAGACTTCATTTTGTGCAGTTTATATACATCGCATCACCAAGCGGATTGTCACAGATCCACTAGAGGAGATGCTGTTGCAGTTCAGAAAGGTTAAGTAATTCGTTTGTAGGAAACAAAAGTGTAAGTCGCTCAGTCATGTCTGACTCTTTGTGACCCCATGGACTATACAGTTCATGGAATTCTCCAGGCCAGAATACTGGAGTGGGTAGCCTTTCCCTTCCCCAGGAGATCTTACCAACCCAGGGGTCAAATCCAGGTCTTCCACATTGAAGGCAGATTCTTTACCAGCTGAGCCACACAGGAAGCCCAAGAATACTGGAAAAGGTAGTCTATCCTTTCTCCAGCATATCTTCCCGACACAGGAATTGTACTGAGATCTCCTGCATTGCAGGCAGATTCTTTACCAACTGAACTATAGGGAACAAAACCAGGATCTAAACTTATGCAGGTCTAGCTCCAAAGCCCATGGCAGTGCATTTGTTTATATCACTGCTGTTGTTAATGTACACCAAACAAGGTATAAAATTATAACACATGCTTCAGCTGTTTTGGCAGCATACACTAGGGTAGGACTAGCATCTGAATTAGCTGTCTTGCTCTCCAGAGAATATGTTCACTTTTTGAGAGGAGAAGTTAGCCTTTAAACCTAGACTAGCTGGCCACTATACATAAAAACATACTTGCCTATTACACAGTGTGTGTGTTAGCTGCTCAATAATGTCCAACTCTGCGACCTCGTGGACTGTGGCCTACCAGGCTCCTCTGTCTGTGGGATTCTCCAGGCAAAGAGTACTGGAGTGGGTAGCCATTTCCTCCTCCAAGGGATCTTTGTGACCCAGGATTAAATCCTGTTCTCCTACATTATAGGCAGATTCTTTACTGTCTGAACCACCAAGGAAGCCACATTACATAGTGAGCATTCAGTAAATAATTGTTCAATGATTGATGAATGAAGAAATAAGTTAGTTTTATCAAGTACTCAATACATCACCATTATGTAATGTGACTTCCACGGTGGTTCAGAGAGTAAAGACACTCACATATATAATATGTAAGAATCAACTTATATGCAGAGTACATCATGTGAAATGCTAGGCTGGATGAATCACAAGATGGAATCAAGATTGCTGGTAGAAATAACAACCTCAGATATACAACTACTTTATAGGCAGATTCTTTACTGTCTGAACCACCAAGGAAGCCACATTACATAGTGAGCATTCAGTAAATAATTGTTCAATGATTGATGAATGAAGAAATAAGTTAGTTTTATCAAGTACTCAATACATCACCATTATGTAATGTGACTTCCACGGTGGTTCAGAGAGTAAAGACACTCACATATATAATATGTAAGAATCAACTTATATGCAGAGTACATCATGTGAAATGCTAGGCTGGATGAATCACAAGATGGAATCAAGATTGCTGGTAGAAATAACAACCTCAGATATACAGATGATACCACTTTAATGGTAGAAAGTGAAGAGGAACTAAAGAGTCTCTTGATGAAGGTGAAAGGGGAGAGTGAAAAAGCTGGCTTAAAACTCAACATTCAACAAACAAACATCATGGTATCCAGTCCTATCCCTTCATGATAAGTAGATGGGAAAATGTGGAAAAAGCATCAGATTTCATTTTCTTGGTTTCTAAAATCAGTGTGGACACTGACTGCAGCCATGAAATTAAAAGACACCTACTCCTTGGAAGAGTAACTCTGACAACCCTAGACAGTGTGTTAAAAGGCAGAGACATCAGTCATGTCTGACTCTTTGCGACCCCATGGACTGCAGCATGCCAGGCTTCTTTGTCCTTCATCATCTGCAGGAGTTTCCTCACACGCATATCCATTGAGTCAGTGATGCTATCCAACCATCTCATCCTCTGTCAGAAAAGTCTGGGCTTTGACTTTTGTATTTCTGAGGTTAGCTTGTAGGCGTGTGCTAAGTGGCTTCAGCTGCGTCCAACTCTTTGAGACTCTATGGACTTTGACCCACCAGGCTGCTCTGTCCATGGAATTCTCCAGGCAATACTGGAGTGGGTTGCCATGCCCTCCTCCAGTGGATCTTCCCGACCCAGGAATTGAACCCAGGTCTCCTGCATTGAAGGCAGATTCTTTAGCACTGAGCCAGCAGGGAAGCCCTGAGATTAGCTTGACCTATCTTCATTAAGATGAATCACATTACCCCAACCTTAAGTTTGCACATGACTCTGTACTAAACAGGAAGGAAAAAGAGAAGGAACAAGAAAGAATTCCTCTTCACATAGCGCCTCCTAGGGTAAATCCTCTCCTTTGGGAATGGAGCGTCCATGATTGGCTCAAACCCCACTCTCCACTGGGAGTGATTTTGGATCCCACACCCATGCCTCCCAGGGAACACTTGGCAATGTGTGAAGGCATTTTTGTTGTCACAACTGGGGGCTGGGTGCTATTAGCATCTAGTGATTCTAAATATCCTATACTGCACAGGACAGCCCTCAACAATAAAGACTTATCTAAAATGTCACTATCTAAGGTTGAGAAATTCTGTCTTAAATTAAGCATTACTCATCTCCTGAGCCTGGACATGCTGTGCCAAAACAAAATTTTACTTTTTTTAGCACAGACAAAAGTAGAAAAGTCAAGGGGGTACAATCCATAGTGTCTGTCAATATTTATGACTCCTAAAGATATATTTTATTTTTTGAATGGCAGCTATCACCTGTAAGTTTTATGTATGTATTTTGGAAAAGACAACAGAGAAGTAAAGAATAAAATGATGAGAAAGATATTCAACCTACCAAAAGATTCAACTGTGTCCTGTTGTTCCTTAGTTGGAAGTCAGGACAATTTCGCCTGCAAATGCCCAAAGGGAAGCATTCTAGTGTTTCATTAATTGAAAATTATTATTTTCTAGGACAGTTTGCATCCTACACAGTTCATCTTTCCTAAGTTGCCACAAGGACACTGATGTCTTATTCCATTATCTCAAAAAACAAATATCATCTTTAATCATGAAGAATGTACTTCAATTTAAGTATCATTAAGGATTATTAACACGAGGCTAGTTCTTGCAAAACTATGAAAATGTGTATAATCTGTCCACTCTATACTCCTATGCTGTCTCTGTCAAAGCACTTCCTTCTCTAATGGCCACCGACATGTGTGTGTGTGTGTGTGTGTGGGTGTGTGGGTGTGCATGTGCACGGGCCTGTGCATGCGTGTGCACTAAGTCACTTCGGTCATGTCTGACCCTGCAACTCTATGAATGTAGCCTACCAGGCTCCTCTGTCCATGGGATTCTCCAGACAAGAATACTGAGTGAGTTTCCATTTCCTCCTCCAGGGGATCCTCTCAGGGATCGAACCCCTTTCTTATGTCTTCCTTGTTAGCAAGTGGGTTCTTTACCATTATACATATATATATGTATATGTGTGTGTGTGTGTGTTTATAAAATTTTGAAAACAGAAAAGTATGCCTCTAATATGTGTCAAATGCTTTACAGAGTTACTCATTTTGATTTTCACACTAGCACAGCAAGGTAGATTTCCATTATTCCAATTCATAGATGAGGTCACAGAAATTCAAATAGTGAAGTCAGTTTCCATAGTCACATAGGGAGTTGGCGATGTCAGTAGGGCTGGAACCGAGTCCTTGTCTCAAGTTGATGCTCTTGCCAAACTACCAGTGCAATACAGGTCCTTTGGACCAGAATTCAGAGTTGAAAGAACAAGAAAATCATTTTCGTAAAATAACCTGCATGTATGATTGTTTTCTGGCATAAAGATATTTTCTTTAACACATATGTCTGTAAGTATATACAAATAAAGAATGTTATTTCTTAAACTTGAGCTGTGAGCTAAGTGAAATTATATCAAGTGTTCTAAACAAGCAAATATGTTTTAGATTCTCTATTTTAGGTGGAAAAACTGGTGGCTAATACTTGTCATTGCCTGAAACAAAACTTTGGGGAAATATATTTTTTACACACTTTTTCAAAGACACTATGTCATCAACAGCTCTCCTTCTTGTTGATAGTTTTTCAATGAGATTCCAACCCACAGGACACTTTTTCTGATAGTCTGTACTGTAAAAAAAAAATGTGCTGCAATGTATTAAAATCCTGGATAAATCATCTTCTCCATATCCAGGGCTTTTCAATTGACATCGTGCAACTTAATTTATGGAAAAAAGTTGCTATAAACTGCCATATACCTTTTACTCAGATTCACCAATGGAGAGGGCAATGGCAGCCCACTCCAGTGTTCTTGCCTGGAGAATCCTGTGGATGGAGGAGCCTGGTGGGCTGCTGTCCATAGGGTTGCACAGAGTCGGACACGACTGAGGCGACTTAGCATGCGTGCATGGGAGAAGGAAACAGCAACCCACTCAAGTATTCCTGCCAGGAGAATCCCAGGGATGGAGGAGCCTGGTGGGCTGACGTCTATGGGGTCTCACAGAGCTGGACACGACTGAAGCGACTTAGCAGCAGCAGCAGCAGATTCACCAAGTTAACATCTTGCTACATTCATTTTTCTCTTTACCCCCTCTCTCTGCAGCTGAAGAAATTAGATCCCTTAAATCCTAAACACTGTGATGTTATTTATTAAAAATCAAGACTCTTCATCCAAGTAATCACAGTACGATTATAAAAATATACTTTAACATTGACATAATGATATTGTTAACACTATAGGCATTATTCAAATTTTCCTAACTGTCTTAATAATAACCTTTATAGGAATTTTCCCTGGTCCAGGATCTTCTTGAGGACTCCTTACTTCAGAGGGTCACCAAGTGTCTTAAACTTATATATGAAATTGTTCCTCAGTTTACTTTATCCAGCATCACAATAATAGTTTTGAATATTAGGCATCAACTAAATACTATATTCTTCTGTTTTGATTTAATAAATACTTTGACTCTACATTTATAAATAAGTAGTGGTTGATGACCCACTCCAGTGTTCTTGCCTGGAGAATCCCAGGGATGGGGGAGCCTGGTGGGCTGCCGTCTATGGCGTCACACAGAGTCGGACACGACTGAAGCGACTTAGCAGCAGCAGTGGTTGATGACATGGATCCTGAAGTCTAATTGTCTGTTTTAAATCCTGGCTTTGGTACTTCCTACCTCTGTGAACTTCGGTGAGTTATTCAGTCTCTTGGTGCTCTAGGTTTCCTTATACATAAAATATAGCAGAAATAATCATAGTAACTTCCATAAGCATTACTGGAAGGATTCAACAGAATTAGGGTATTCCAAACACTTAGAGCAATATTTGACATATAGAAAGCTTGATGTATATTTATTATTGTTATTATTATCATTATCATTATTATTACTATCCAGTACTCACTTCTCATGTAAGTTTTCTGAGTGATAATTGAAATAATGTAAAAGCTTTCCATATTTGTGGTATGAGGCTTCTAGTGTTCTGCCAATACAGATTTCCGACAGAGTCTACCTCCAGCCAACAAAATTACTCTTGTAAAAAGAAAATTGACTGGCTTCTATATTCATGCTTTCTCAGTAAGCAAGGGAAGAACCATATTCTCTATCGGATTATAGCCACACACTGTCAGGACAAATAGAGCTACATAAAATTACTAACTCAGATGAAAAGCTTCATGTGAAAATGGGTATCAGATATAATACAATAATTGCAATAATTAGCTGCAAAGGACATACTATATGCCAGGCATTTACACATCCACAAAAGAGAGAATTCCCATTTAGCTGAATATTTCACAGTTTTAAGTCCGGTAGCTATTTAGACATCAACTTATATTCTCAGTTCAGTTTTCTGTTTTATACACTATTACAAGGTCAAGAAGAAGTCCACCATGACTTTGTCTGATGAAGGGTGAATTTCAGCCATCTCTCTCTCTCTCGGTTTAGCGAAATTTGCAAGTTGGTAGTTTCTGTACTC
>SJXQ01007166.1:0-21453 GCA_006408695.1 Aepyceros melampus
CTTCATTTAAAAAAAATCTACATGTAATAAATGCTGGAGAGGATGTGGAAAAAAGGAACCTTCCTCTACACTACCGATGGAAATGCAAACTAGTGCAGCTGCTGTGGAGAACAGTGCGGCGGTCCCTCAGAAAACCTAAAAATAGTTACCATATCACCTTGCAATCCCCCTCCTGGGCAGATGCTGAGAGAAAACTAATTTGCAAAGATGCATGCATGCTGATGCTCACAGCAGCCCTGTCTACAATACGCAAGACTTGGGGACACACACTTAGATCCTTGACCCACTGAGAGTTAATTTTTGTAAATGGTATGAGGAAAGGGCCTAGAGTTACTTTTATGAGATTTTCCCTCTCTGACTCAATTTCCTTTAAGATATTCTAATTTTCTATTTCTTCTTTTATATTTTAAAAGCCTTAAAAGTTAAAGCAAAAGTTAACCATGTTAAGCACTAATGCTTTGTTTAAGGTACTAAGTGTAGAGTTTCAAGCCATAAGAGACAGCCATCACTTAGTAGAGTTTTTCAGTAGTCAGTTTTGTTATGAAATACTTCAGAGATAAACATGTAAAGATTATTATAATGAACATGTATCAACAACGAAGCTTAAGAAATAAAACATTTCACATCGAGAGGAAGCATACTGTATTTCCCTTTTGAATTGCATTTCCTTCCTATCATAAAAGCAACCACAATCACAAATTTGGTGGTCATTCTTGGAATTCATATCCTTATATTTTTGCTTATGTATATATCCCTCAATCGTGTGTAATGTTACTTTGTGTTTTGTAAAGTAATACATAAGTGATATAGATATAGTATGTGTCCTTCTACAGATATAAATGCTTTTGCTGATGTTTTCTATTTTCTCATTTGTTTAGAGATAATTTGGAATCGCTTATTGAAGCAGTTTTTTTTCAGTGAAACAAGAATTGGATTTTTAATTTCTAAATTAATTTTTATTGGAGCATAGATTTACAATGTTTTGTTAGTTTCTGCTGTACAGCAGAGTAAATTGGTTATATGTGAAATTAAAAGATGCTTACTCCTTGGAAGAAAAGTTATGACCAACCTAGACAGCATATTGAAAAGCAGAGACATTACTTTGCCAACAAAGGTCCATCTAGTCAAGTAAAGAGTGGAAACAGTGTCAGACTTTATATTTTGGGGCTCCAAAATCACTGCAGATGGTGACTGCAGCCATGAAATTAAAAGATGCTTACTCCTTGGAAGAAAAGTTATGACCAACCTAGACAGCATATTGAAAAGCAGAGACATTACTTTGCCAACAAAGGTACATCTAGTCAAGGCTATGGTTTTTCCTGTGGTCATGTATGGATGTGAGAGTTGGACTGTGAAGAAGGCTGAGTGCCGAAGAATTGATGGTTTTGAACTGTGGTGTTGGAGAAGAATCTTGAGAGTCCCTTGGACTGCAAGGAGATCCAACCAGTCCATTCTGAAGGAGATCAGCCCTAAGTTTTCTTTGGAAGGAATGCTAAAGCTGAAACTCCAGTACTTTGGCCACTTCACGCAAAGAGTTGACTCATTGGAAAAGACTGATGCTGGGACGGATTGGGGGCATGAGGAGAAGGGGACGACAGAGGATGAGACAGCTGGATGTCATTACTGGCTCGATGGTCATTAGTCTGATTGAACTCCAGGAGTTGGTGATGGACAGCGTGGCCTGGCGTGCTGCAATTCATGGGGTTGCAGAGTTGGACATGACTTAGCGACTGAACTGAACTGAATGATGATTTGTGCCTCAATCAGTTATTACTATGATGTTTGCTAAATGGTGATTGTCTAATTTCATTGTTCATTCTACATTTTTGTCTAATTTCATTGTTCATCTACATTATTAGTTAGCTTTCTTCTGTAAGGAAAGGCTTTTCTTTTCTCCATTCCTTCCTCTCTTCCTTTCCTTTTTTTTCCTTGATTCATGGATTCCTACCTGATTCAATACCGTTAGTATTGTCATTCCAGATTTGGCCAGTATGGCTTCCTTCTAGCTGGCCTCTGTGTTCTCATCAGTCTTTGATGAGGAATAGCAGGATATGCTGGATTTATCTTACACTTTTTCTGCCTCAACCCTGGAATCAGTCATTTTACAGAGGAACCCTGCTTCCTTTGAGTGGAAAATGGTATATTTAGAAACTAAGGTCTGAGTCGTGGTACATGTTTTCATTGCTGCAAAACATTTGTAAAGTAATGTGATTTTATTTTTAGATATGTTTGCCAACTCTGCTTATAAGGAAAGTTATGCTTCAGAGACTCTTTTAAATGGATTGGCTGTTTATAAATAGCTCATTGTTTTTTCTTTTCTCCATTCCTTCCTCTCTTCCTTTCCTTTTTTTTCCTTGATTCATGGATTCCTACCTGATTCAATACCGTTAGTATTGTCATTCCAGATTTGGCCAGTATGGCTTCCTTCTAGCTGGCCTCTGTGTTCTCATCAGTCTTTGATGAGGAATAGCAGGATATGCTGGATTTATCTTGTACTTTTTCTGCCTCAACCCTGGAATCAGTCATTTTACAGAGGAACCCTGCTTCCTTTGAGTGGAAAATGGTATATTTAGAAACTAAGGTCTGAGTCGTGGTACATGTTTTCATTGCTGCAAAACATTTGTAAAGTAATGTGATTTTATTTTTAGATATGTTTGCCAACTCTGCTTATAAGGAAAGTTATGCTTCAGAGACTCTTTTAAATGGATTGGCTGTTTATAAATAGCTCATTGTTTGATGAAAAAACTCTTGCTAGAATGGTGCTATTCTAAGACTTTTAAACTTCAATAGTAGATGATCCCCTCTCCTTGCTTTAAAAGATATATTTTAGAGGTAAACTTCAGCCCAGTAGATCATATGTACAGTATTTTCTTAATTAGTAGAATTTAAAAGTTTTCTCCAGATAAACTGAAAGTGATTATAATTTTTAACATCAAATATGTGCAATTTTCTCAGCACTTTTGTGACATACTACTAATGAAAATTTATCAAAAAAATTTTTGAAAGAATTATGCTCAATTTAAGATATAAGCTGAAACTTTGGGAACTATACAAGGAACTCTTGCCTCTGGGAAAGTTATAAACTAGAAAACAAAGCTCTTTGAGAGTGACTTTTTTGAATGAGGTGTATCTGATTGATACTTTTGATTTTCTTTCTTATCTGTTAGCGTTAACATGAATAACTGGATGTGAGCTCTGTGTTCTTGGTAGCCGTTTATTTTCAGTCTGTGTGAGCTAACGTTAGATTTCAGTTAGGAGCCTCAGCTCTACCTTGGGCAGACTCTCTAATGCAGTCAGTCAGCAGCCAGGTTTACTGAGTTCCTGAGGGTCAGAGACTTTGTATTAGGCTCTGATCACTGTGGTCCCTTTGCTCCTCTGTTTGTCCTCAAAATAGGATTTGTTGTTCTTACCCATCTTTTATTTCTCATGAATTTTGTAGAAAATCATATGGTTGAAAGGAAGTAGCATGTGGATTCAGCTATTCAGTGTGGCTTTGAGTTAAGCAGGTCAAAATATCTGAGTATTTGGGACACACTGACTAAAGCCAGAACATAGGTTTTAATATTTTAAAAGTCACTAATTGTTATCATTTTGTAATAGCTCATTGAGTTTTGAAATGATGAGTCAAATTGGGTCTCCAAAAGGAATCTGCAAGTGTATCCTACTCAAAAAAAGTAACAGATTTTCTGTAGCATAGTCCTTATGTGTTCTCTTTCTCTGGAATTCTGTCATGGATGATTGTTGAAACTGTTATTTTTGTATTCTTTTCTCAGGTAGTAGATTCCATGGATGCATTAGATAAAGTTGTCCAGGAAAGGGAAGATGCTCTCAGACTTCTTCAGACTGGTCAAGAAAAGCCTAGACCCGGTGCTTGGAGAAGAGACATCTTTGGAAGAATCATCTGGTACATAGTAGCTCTTATGAGATGAGAGTGAAGTCCCATGCCTCATCCTCTGTCCAGTATCTTTTAAGAATATTTAGATACATTTTAGAGATGTATCTAATATAAACAGAGGTCCCCAGATCCCTTTGGAACTTCAGGATATGAATGAAGGTGGCTTTGTCTGGCATCCCTTGGCTCCCATTCCCATAGTTCAGTTATTTATAGGTTCTTCATAGGAGTGGTTCTTAATCTTATGTGAATCATATGACCTTTTGAAAATCTGATGAAAATTATAGATCCTTTCCCCAGAAAACTTTACATTGCACGTGTAATTTCAGAGGGTTATAAATCCCATGAAGCTCATTTTAGGACACACCTATCCTCTTTGCCCATTAAGAACCTGGAACTATTTTAAGAAGTTCTTGAGGAATAAGACCATGTGGACCAGGCTCAAGTTTGCCCCATTGCCCTTAGGATAAGCCCTAGTCCAAATGTTCAAACAATTTATTTTCATTACATGTTTCCACTTCTGCGACATCTTGTCTCCTGGGTCCAATTCCAAAGTCCTATGAGACGTTGGGAAAGAATCTGGTAATAAGCATTCACACTGAGCTATGAGAAATTGAAAAGGCCCAGTGTATTCTGTCTTCCAGGGGCTTATTTGCATTTGGGTTGAACTGCTGAAAGGAAGCATCATTAGAAATTTAAACATCAGTCAGCAAGATGAGGAACGAATTTTGGGTGGTTGGAGACCTCTGTACTCTTGAAACTACACTGCATAATAGTGCCTAAGCATTTGGTAGATTATTTTATGTTTTTATTTTTGGCTGAGCTGGGTCTTCTGTTGCTTCAGTCTAATTGCGACCAATGGGGGTTACTCTTCGCTGCAGTGTGTGGGCTTCTCGTGGTGGCTTCTCTTGTTGCAGGGCACAGGCTCTAGACACGTGGGCTTCAGTAGTTGCAGCCTGGGGGCTCAGTAGTTGAAGCTCGCAGGCTCTTGAGTCCGGGCTCAGTAGTTGTGGTGCACAGGCTGTTCTGCAGCATGAGGAATCCTCCTGGACCAGGGATCAAGCCCATGTCCCCTGCGTTGGAAAGTCCTGGTAGCTTCTTTTAACTCCATGTAATTCTTTTAGTGAAGTTTGTGGTAACGGGGCAGCTTGGAGATAAATTTAGGTGAGTGGCTATGTAGTCTGTAACTGTGATCCAGTGCAGAAAAGAAGGAATTGCCAAAACATCTGATCTATTTTATTTTCTACAAAAATTTATTGGGATTAATCCAAGCTGAGGTCAGATAGAAAGGGTGAGGATAGGGGAGAGAAACTGTCAATTTTAGAATCTGTAAGAGTGCTGATCTTGTTAAAGTTTAAAAATTCTTGCTTTTTAACTTTGCTGGAGTTAAAGTAGTGAACAAAGCAGTTATGTCATCGTATTAACCAATGTAGCTTATTAAAATCAAACATTACAATTCCAAAAGATTGGTTAAATGCCCTGAAATTAGTCCGTTACTTTTTTTTGAAATATTTTCCAGTGTTATGAATTCACAATTTCCTTTTTTCCCACTTAGCATTATTTTTTACATTTTGTTATGTTGAGGCATACATAGGTAGTAGATATTTATTACAATGCAATTTATTACATTTTAAAAACATAAAATATATACATGTATCAGTGTTTCAAATTATATGTGAATATACACATATATGTATACATATATAAAATTAGTACACACATATATGTATGCAGGAAAATTACAGAATATATCTGGTAATGATACACTCCAGTTTATGACTAGAAGCTATTGTGAAAGCAGAGAACTTAAGTTGTGTTTTTAAACTTTTATATATGTATTTTTAAAAGAGTGATCTGAAGCAAACATTGCAAAATATTAATGTTTGCAGTTTTGCAGTGGCTTCATGAGTGTCTGATACCTCTTAGTTTAGAATGCTTCATAATGTGAACTGTATAAAAATTTTAAAATCTTTAAAAAGCCAACTACAATTTTATTGAAAACATATCTAGTTCAAAGAAGGCTAAATCTGTAAAAAGTAAAAATCTGTTACATGTTTTCTGTAGAGTGATACCTTTTTGTTTTCTTGGCAGGCACAAGTTCAAGCAGTGGCCTATACCTTGGTACCTAAATAAAAGATACAATAGAAAACGATTCTTTGCAATGCCCTACGTGGAACGTTTTGTCAGGTGAACACAAGTACCCTTAGTACTAAAACATAGCTTTACATCACTGGTGTGTGCTAAGCTTTTATATGACTAATACATTTCATTGTGGAAAAATGAAAAATAGGTTTAAAAAAAAAGTCTTAACATAATTTCACCATCCAGAAATAGCTGCTGCTAACATTATAATATATATCCTTTCAGAAGTTTTATTGTCTTTCTCTTCATCAATATGTATAAGTAGTTATTTAAATCTTTTTGTAATGTTAAAAGTCCCATACACTTTAGCTGCATAGAATGTGAGCTCATGTTATTGCAGGAATGATGAAATGAGAGGGTGCTTGGGTGAGGGAAGGACCCAGTTGTAGTATATCTGAATTCATGTTATCCTGCAGAATGGTGATTTCCAGAGACTTTGCATAGCAGGTTTGTTATTGAACAGGGAGAAATAGGGCTTCTGTTGTAGTAGAGGAGTGAAGTGGTTACCTGAGTGATGAGTGAAATGGTTACAAGCTGAGAACTATAAAAACAAGATAAGATTTTTAGAAACAGCTATTTGAAAACACTGGATCCACATCTAAAAAGAGATAGAAGCCTGAGAAGAGTTTTAATCCCCAGAATTGCAATTGAACGGGAAAAGAATTGCCAGTGTCTCCTTTCTGGGGTCAGGGTGCCACTTAACATCCAGGATTGTGGCTGCAGAAACAAGGTGGGGAAAATTGCCCAGTTACTGGCTGAAGGTACTACAGATCAGAATTCAAGGCAGAAAAGCAGCTGGAAATTTAAGGGGAAAATCCTAGCAGCACACGAACCACAGCTTTTAACAACTGCCTTAGATAATGCAGCCACCTTTCAGCATTAATTCTTTTAAAAACTAATTTTTTCCTCTCAAAGCTTGTTTCCATAATGAAAAAACAAAAGGACCTTTAAAAGCATAACCTTGCTAGCATGTGAGATGAGCACAATTGTACAATAGTTTGAACATTCTCTGCATTGCCCTCCTTCAAGATCAGAATGAAAACTGACCTTTTCCAATCCTGTGGCCACTGCTGAGTTTTCCAGATTTGCTGACATTGAGTGCAGCACTTTACAGCATTACCTTTAGGATTTTAAATCACTTATCTGGAATTCTGTTACCTCCATTAGTTCCTAGAATGCTTTATATTCAGTGATTTAACTTCCTGCAAGAGTGTCTCCAGAATTTGTCCTTTCTACTCTCAATTTCTGCCCTAGTGCAATCTGTCTTCATCAAATTGAATTATTGAACATTCTCAAGAATAGTAAACCTTGGGCAGGGATATGTATAGCTGTGGCTGATTTTCATTGTTGTATGGCAGTTGAAATTTAATACCTTAATTGCATTGTTATATTTCAGTTTAAATACAGTAGAGGCCTGCATCCATGAATTTATCATTTGCAATTTTGATGATTTCAAAATGACTCTAGAGGTCAACATTTTAGCTGAGGTATGAAGGCCTAATGCCCCAGGATGCTAACACGCAGAGGCCAACTCAGTGGCAAGTCCAACACGCACTAAGCATCATCTCTTAGCATGGTTTATTCTCTCAGCATAGGGTAAATGATGCTGGACTGGGTGCTGTTTGAAATTAGGGAGTTTCTAAATGTCTTAGGCTATAGGACATAAAAGAAATCTAATGTATTCAATAAAATTACATTATTTCTAATATAAAGGAGAAAGCCTAGTTTGTTGCAGATTCATGAAATCTGTTCTTACTTTCCAGTCAGAAAGTAGCAAAGAGAATTGGTGTAGGGTTATAGATGCAATCAATTTCTTTGGCCGCACCAAATGGCATTTGGGATCTTCGTTCCCCAAAACGAACCTGCAGTGGAAGCACAGTCGTAACCACTAGAACTCATGCTTATCTTTGACTTGTGTAGGTTTACAATGGTTATTCAGGTTAATAATAAACATGACACACCTAATACAGAGACTGGCATGATTGAGGTCTTAAAGTACTTGATTTGGACATATGTTGACAGTACCGAGTAACAGGGAAATCATTTTGTATAAATTGCTGTTATGCTTTTATTTTCCTAGATTGAGAATTGAGAAACAAGCTCGCATCAAAGCAAGGAAGATAAGTTTAGCACAAAGAAAGAAAAGTTTCTTCAGAAAAAGTTTCCACATCTTTCTGAAGCCCAGAAGTCAAGTGCTGCCTAAGACATCTTAACCATAATTTACTATTTTGTTTTTCTTGGATTACATACAAAAGTAAATACTAAGTGGTTTATAAATAACTTGTGTTTTTAGTCATGCTAATTTGGGAAGTGGTCAAAATCAGATAAAAAGTTCAGATTAAATTTCCATTTTATAAATTCTGTGTCTAAGCAGACTTTTAATTAACTGCCTGCATCTTTGAGTGGGAAAGTGATACCAACTGCTACAACAAATAGGCAAGAAGGTAATTTTGGAATTCAGGTAACCTTAACTACTATTGTTACTAGATATGAAGGAGCTATGAATTCTGTTTAAATAAACAGTGGGTACAATGATAAACACATTTAGTATTTAAAGTAGCAAGTTACAACACAGCAGTCCAAAAAAATATTTCTGGAATGGCTAGTAATTTTTATTTAATTTTAAAAACCTAATGTAAAAAGCATAGACAATAAGTTTTTCTACCAATCCACTGGTAATATACTAAACAGAGTTGGAAAGCATTTTACTGAAAGCAAAATATTTAGAGAAAATAGACATTTATACAAAATTATAAAATGCTTGTAATAAGAATAAGTGCATTTCAAGGAAAGCACAAACTTATTTTAATTTATAGAACCAGTTAAAGCCTTAAAAAATTTAAGTGGAATTGAAATATGCAAAAATGTATAAACATCCTACAAAAGATGGTTGTTCTTTTCCTGAGTATACTAAAGCTATGAAACGTAAGGTGACACAGAAGGTAGAACTTATCAAGGGCATTTCCTTTCTACACACTGCTTCCCTCCTTCTTCATATTCTTGTTTGGAAATCCACATCTGCTGAAAGGTGCCCTGTGAAAAGAAAGAAAAATTACATATATGTACCTTTCTGTTGGGAATAAATTTTTTAAATATTTTCACAATTCTGAATCTTTTAAGAGCTCTTATACCTCTCCCCCGGAGAAGGCAATGGCCCCCACTCCAGTACTCTTGCCTGGAAAATCCCATGGACGGAGGAGCCTGGTAGGCTGCAGTCCATGGGGTCACTAAGAGTCGGGCACAACTGAGCGACTTCACTTTCCCTTTTCACTTTCATGCATTGGAGAAGGAAATGGCAACCCACTCCAGTATTCTTGCCTGGAGAATCCCAGGGACAGAGGAGCCTAGTGGGCTGCCATCTGTGGGGTCGCACAGAGTCGGACATGACTGAAGCGACTAAGCAGCAGTAGCAGCAGCATACCTCTCCCCAAATAGTACTCAAATTACACCCTTCTTATTTCTGCCCTCTAGAATACCCAAAGACACTATTTATACTGTCTTGAGGACTTAGAAAATGCTGGGAAAGGAAGATGAAGGAAGAGTTTAGCTATGATGGCTTGGTTAACAGCAACAACAGAAACTTGGCAGGCTTGATCCTAGTACAGTATTTATGCAATGTTCTAGCATTTGATTAACGGTAACATTTAGAACTCAGACTAGGATAAAGTTTGGCAAGTATACAAACGACAGTACACATGCACTGTTCTAAATAAACAGAAGGTGAAAGGAGGAAAATGACCAAAGGAGGAAGGATCCTGGACTACGCTGCTATTAAGATGTGTAAGCAGGAGAAATCCGTTCCCTGTGACTATTCAAGTGGATCGTATGTATTCAGTTTTGAACTAAGATCTATTAAGAGGCTAGAAATAAGACATAGACCAGAAATATATAAATGGGCAGTTAAAAACATTTAATAGTTAATAGCTTTTAAAAATATTTAGCATAAGTACTCATTTACTTTGGCTGCTCTGAGGTGAAGGGGAAATTTTCCAAATTTAGGATACAGGTAAGTGCAAGAATTTCAGCCTGATTTCAAGGTAGGAAGCCAGTCCAAGCAACATGCCAGGGAGCAACCAGAATCTAAGAATGATTTGATTTTTTAGGTGGGCTGCAGATAAGTCCTGACCAGTGCCAACCTGAGTAATGTTAGAAGAGGCATGGATAAGTTATCAGATTCCACCTTGAAGAGGGAAACTGTAATCAGACTGATAATACTCACTCATAAGGCAATGAGGCATTTTTGTCATTTCAGAATAGGTAAGGCTATTTCAGAATAGGTACAAATGTGATAGATATAAAAATGCAAAATAAATGATGCACAGGAATTAGTCTTTTTACTAAATTTAGTATTTTAAGTGATATATTCAAGTTAAATAAGAATCTTAAAACTGTTTTGCAAAGTAGTTTATCTACTAACCAAAGAAGCTAGAATGGAGCCACCGATCCATGAACTAAACCTCCGTTCTACTGTCGTATTATTTGCAATCAGTTTCAACCGCATACTCTAAAACAGAAAAGGAAGAATAAGTATTAGTGTGATCAAATAGAACACGGCCTCAACTTAGGAAATTCAATTTTGATGACTTATTAGTGGCTCTGGCTCAAGCACTAATTATACATAATTATTTTGTAGTATGTTAATAATAGGCATAGGTTGAACTACTATATAGGACTTTAAAGTACTTTGTCTTGTGTAATTTAATAAATTATATGAGAGGGAAATGGCAACCCACTCCAGTGCTCTTGCCTGGAGAGTCCCATGGATGGAGAAGCCTGATAGGCTACAGTCCATGGGGTCACAAGGAGTCGGACAAGACTGACTTCACTCACTCACTCACTTATAAACCTTAAAAAACTACATGCTAGAGAGTATAGTATTCAGAATTGCATCTTAAAACAGCAAATATGTATTTGAACACTTACTATATATCAAGGAGTGTGCTAACTACTTCATATATTATTTCACTTTATCTGCACCAAGTATAATTATTATCCCAACTAGCTGCCCTTACTGCAGTCCTCAACTCTCTAACTTATTCTTTGGGCCTTCGTGCTATCTTGGTTCACCCCCTCCTCCCATTCCTTCCTGCCCCCATCCAAATCAAAATGCAGACATCAGACTCAGGGAAGTTTATTCACGCTGCTTTCTTTTCAGATTAGTGTTTCTGTTACGCTTGAACACCCTCTCGATAAACATGGTTTATGGCTCAGCACTAGTCCTATCTCACTTCCTGTATGGAGAGATCTTACCTAGGAATTTGCTTCTGGGGATAGTTCTCAGATTGTTGATACTTACCAGTTACTCTATATATGAACATTCAGTCTGAGTCTGTGCATGCAGCAGGGGTGGAGTGTATAGAATGGGAAGGAGGGGTGCTGGGAGCAGAAGGGATGAACATGGGGTTTTGTAGGTGAGGAACTGGTCAAATCCTATTACAATGGATTTCATTAAATTTTAATTGCCTCCTAAAAGACAAGGATAGCATCTACCTGGCTTTGATCAGACCTTGGACAGCCCATGTCTATATTCATTATTCCAGGACTTTCTATGAAATCTAAAGTACTAAATCAAGGTATATTCCAGATCAGTCTGTATCTCCAAAAATTTAAGGAGAGGTCAATCTAGTGCCTGTATCAATACTTAAATATAAAGATTGTGACATATGTAAAACATTTAAATATACAGATCCTATAGATTCTGTTAGGGCCTATCTAACCTCTAATAAATTTTTTTTAATGTATTTATTGCAGAATACCTTACAAAAAACTACTTGACAGATGTTTAAAAATCTAAAAATTCCTGTTACTAATGTACCATGTACACCACCTTCTCTCTAAACCAGATTCTTATATCCCTTTGAAAGTTATCATAGTGTACCAAGGGATGTTTTTAATAAAACATAAAAGCTCTTCAGTCCTCTGCCAGATTTTACCCTGTAAATTTGCTATGTAAGTGATATGACTGGTACCTATCTTTCTGGGTTGAACTGTATCTTCCAAAGACGTATGTTGATAATCCCCAGTTCCTGTGAATGTGACCTAATTTAGAAACAGTCTCCGAGAAGATGACAGACCCACAAGAGAGAATGCCACATGATGATGGGGATAGACACTGAAGTGCTATAACTGCAACCCAAGAAATGCCAAGAATTGTTGGCAAATCGTCAGATGACGGAAAGAGGGAAGGAAAAATTCTCTTCTGTAGGTTTCAGAGAGCATGGCCTGATAACATGTTGATTTCAGAATTCTAGCTTCCAGACTGAGGTAATGAATTTCTCTTGTTTTGAACCATCTACTTTGTGGCACTTTTGTTACAGCAGCCCTAGGTCATAATACACCATCGGATTCATTTTTCCAACCATATAGCACACCCCACTTCTATACAGACTACAAGCCAGCTACTTCAAAATATTAGAATACACCCTCTTCCCTTCATATTTTTGCACATATTTCACCTATTCTTTCATAAACTGTCAGCCAACTGAACTCATTCATTGAAACAACTCTTCAAGAGGATTTCCTCTGACACTCCAGAGTGCCTGGCTGATGACATACGGAACCACTTAGCACATTGCAGGTTTTCTTTTTTGCTGGTATAGTCCTCCTAGCTGACTAAGCCCTTGGTGGAAAGGGACTATATTTTCTATCCCTAGTGCCTAGCAGACTAGGCACTTAAGTATGGAATCAATGAATAAAATAAGATTCAAATAGTAATGGAGAGTAATGGGAGTAACCAATAGATGTCATCTAGAAAAATGTTATTAATAAGGAGTATTAATACCATACCAGGCACATACAAGATACCATCAATCCACTGAAAAACAAACTATCTACACAGATTTTCCACCAGCAGGAGGATATATATGACTGAAAAATACCACTGAAGAACACACACAACTTACTGGGGGTGTTTTCTGAGAGAGTTCTCTGTTCAACCTGTCGGTAAAGCTCTGTATTAGTGTGTTTCCTCCTGCCACTATCACGCTGCCATAGAGACCCTGGAATGAAACAAAAAGAAATGAGCTCCAAATGTTTCCAACCATTTAAACACAACTACAGATAAAACTATGTGTTCCACTACAGTTTTTGCTTTTTAAATTTTTTACTTCTATACAGACCAAGCAGTTTAATCCAGTGGTTCTCAATCCTGGCTGCACATTTGACTCATTTAGGGAGCATTAAAAACACCAGTGCTGGGGGCAATTAATTACAAATTTCTGGGGGTGGAGTCTAGGGAAAGTTTGTGTTTGTTTGTTTAAAACTCTCCAGATGATTCATATATTAAAGTTTAAGAACCACTAATTTAAGGCAACTATTCTAAAATCCAATTGTAATTTTTTGGCAGATAGCAGCCAGTACTTAAGTTTATTTCCTAATTATATCATCTCAGAGTTCTCATATAGAAGCTATGGCATTTAAAATTGGACAGATTATGGTGGACAATACATACTCTGACAATAGTCCTGGTCAAAATGACTGCTACCTTTCTCTTCTGCAGGGATGACCTTTTTCAAAATCCATATGCTTCCTCCATCAAAAACAAATTCCTAGTAGTAAGGAGTATGTGTGCTAAGTTGCTTCAGGCGTGTCTGACTCTGCGATCCCAGAAACTGTAGCCCACCAGGCTCCTCTGTCCATGGGATTCTCCAGGCAAGAATAATGGAGTGGGTTGCTATGATCTCTTTCCGGCCCAGGGACTGAATGTCTCCTGCATTGGCAGGTGAAGTTCTTTACCACTAGCATCACCCGGGAACCCCAAATAAGGAGTATATTTTACCTCTAATTTGCATCAGAAAGTTAAATATCAGCCTGCCTTTTTAGTGGCTAAGTTCATATTTTAAAAATTTATTCCATATTTTAAAAAATGTATTCCAAATGTCTATATAACCTTAGCTATTAGCACTAAGCTCTAAGCAAATGAAGGAACTAAAAAACTGAGGTAACACACTGGCTACAAATTAAAATCTAGAGTTTAAATAAGATATGGTCTATCTAATAGCATGGTATAGAGTATAGAGTTGTGTCCAACTCTTTGTGACCCCATAGACTATAGCCCCCCAGGGTCCTGTGTCCATGGGATTTCCTAGGCAAGAATACTGGAGTGGGTTGCCATTTCTTCCTCCAAAGGATCTTCCCGACTCAGGGATTGAACCTGGGTCTCCTGCATTGGTAGGCAGATTCTTTACCATCTGAGCCACCAGGGAAGAGGTACAGAATATGGAGTCAGTCCTTAAAACTTGGCAAGAAATAAACTGATGAAAAAAAATAAAAACCTTGGCAAAGTACAAAAGATATGAAGTTTACATCTAAACTCCATGTAAAAGTTACATAATTTAAACCACACCTTCCTAAAAAGTAAAACTGTACTATATACATTAAAAACCACTAATATAGTTTGGTTTGTCACATTTTAGGAAATCTCTAGACCAGCACAGTCCAAAAGAATTTTCTGTGCTGATGGAAATGTTCTAGCTACATTTATAATGTGGCTCATGCAATTGAAGAATTAAAATGTAAATTTCTATTTATTTTAGTTGAACTGCTATACGTGGCCAAAAGCTAACTACATTGGACACAACAGCTTTTGAGTTTTGCATTTTCCCTTTTCCAGTAGAACTTCATTTTTTTTTACATATTCTTTCATAAAATGGACTTCAGAGTCAGTGGCCAAAGTTGCCAACTGAAAAAAAATGATGGCCATTATAAATACCAGGGGCACTGGTTTGCCCTAAAAGATACCCTGATGCCATAAACAAGAGTGGCACTTACTGGTCTGATATCAATATCACACATTCCAACACTTGTAGTCACAACATGACTGACGCCCAGCATTGTGTTTCCTGATAACCCCTACAACAAAACAGAAACCAGCAGTCACACAGAAGACCTTCAAACCATTAAGCACATCCAAAAAAGTTTATAGTCTTATTTAGCTTTTGTAACTACAAGAGATCGTTAAAGGAAAAAATGAGGCTGATTATGAAATAAACTTTTATACCTTTACATTGGAAGGGTCAAATAATCCTTCAGGAATCTTTAACCGTTCTGCTCCAAAATCACAGTTGTAGCCATTGGGGAATTCATAATGAACAGTTGGCATCTGTGCAGCTACTCTGAAAGTGTATCAGACAATATTAAACAAAGACAAACATCCTCTTCAGAATTACAAACTATTATAAACAATATTGAGGAAGCATCAGCTTGTAAGAAAGCAGAGTGGTAAAATCTTATTTTCTTTCAAAATGTTATTCAGTATTTAACTTTTTATCTTTAGACCAGTTAAGCATTTCTACAAATTTTTAACTAAACAAATAAATTTCTCTCATTTATGAAATATATAGTTTTTTAAAAAAGTTGAAGCATAGTTGATTTACAATGTGTTTCTGGTGTATAGTAAATTGATTCAGTTATATATATATATATATATATATATGAAGTATACAGTTTAAGTTTTAAGTCTTGTACAAAAAAAAAACAAGAAAACATACTGTTCATCATAAGTTGAATCTGATACTTGAAGTACTGAGGCTTGAAAATCCTGGATAACACACTATGAATTAAAAAAGAAAAAGGTTACAAAACAAGATTATTGAGATTTGTATTTGTAATCTATAGTTTCATAACATTATTTTCAAAATATTTTTCTTTTTTTTAATTCCCTTTCCCATCTAAAACATTTTTCTTAATGAAACTGGACCACATTCCTGGATGGCTAACTCATTTCAAGGGTATAAATCTTCCCAGCCAAGGACTCTGAGTATCAAGAAATCTAATTCTAAACACTTGTATTACAAACTAAATTATATAACATTTAAATTACAACTGTTATGGAAAAAAAATGATGAGATAAAAATAAGTGGAAACCCTTGTATCACAGTTCTACATAATAAAACTTTTTTGTACTTAAAAAATTTTTTATTGGAATATAGATGATTCACTATTTTTCGCTTTAAAATAAGCTTAAAAGCAAGACTTCATTAACTGAATATACATACATAAAATGCATATACATTGTATCTTATGGAACTTTCAATGACTGACATAGTATAAAAGTTACAAAACAGTGAAATACATTGGATCTCTGAGCTACTAAGGAAAAATCTTCTAAGGTCTAGGTACAATTATTAATCATCTTCACAATTTTTCCTTGTATTGAACACTCCCAAAAAATCTTTATCTTTGGGTGTAAAAAACTTGTCAAATATGTTATATCACTGCCGTATTAGGCATCCCTGGTGGCTCAGTGGTAAAGAATCTGTCTGCCAATGTAGAAGACGCAGGTTCGATCCCTGATCTGGAAAGTTTTCACTGCATCAAAGCAGCTAAACCCGTGCAACTATCAAGCCTGTGCTCTAGAACCTTCAAGCCGCAACTACTGAAGCCACCACGCCCTAGAGCCGTACTCCACGACATGACAGGCCACTGCAATGAGAAGCCCACACATCACAATGAAGAGAGCCCCTGCTTGCCACAACTTTGTGCAGCAGCAAAGACCCAGCACAGCCATAAATAAATATTAAAAAAAAAAAAAGCATACTGTGGTGTGAGAGGTTGTTTTACTAACCTCTCCCCCGTCACTAAGTTATTCATGGTCAGAGATGGATTTTCAATAAAGAAAACCTTTCACTGGCTCCTTGCTATGAACAATAATACATTTTTGTATATAGCTGACTCAAGTTTAGGAAAGAAAATGTTAACGGAGCCATACTAGTTTGTTTTTACCCCAAAGCTCCTTTCAGGTCTCACCATAGTAGTCCAAGTGAATATAGAGTATTTTGTTGATATCTGACAAGCAGGAAAAGCATACCCTTCCCCCAGCCCCTGCCAAAAGCTATTAATTTTGTTTGCAAATATCATTAAAAATGTCTGAAAATATAAAATGCTCATACTCTGTTCAAAGACTTACAGCCTATATAATGCTTTTGTGAAGAGAACAGGATTACTTACGTTACACATGTAATTGTGCCAAGACCTGGTAACCTGGGGCAGCTTCTCTTTTCTTTTCCAGTTTGCTGGAGACCCTTCACGAACAGCTTCCTAAGTGCCAAGAACAAGTGCTAGGTAAAGAGTTCACAACATGGAAGTGTGGAGTTGAAGGTAAGCCCCAGAAATAAAATTCAATCATCACTTACTTTTGATGCAATCATATATGGAGGAATCAGTTCTATATTCATTTCTTGGAAGAGTTCCCTACACTGCATAGTAATAAAGTCTCCAGCAAGAGGGGACTTCACAATGCCTATGAAACAGATTACACAAGACTCAGTAAGAAAGCATTCCATCCAAGCTCCTTGAGATGAATTTCCTATGTTTTTACACGATTATTCTTTTCAAGAATTAATGGAACTATCCTCCCAGCATGAATGAAGCCATGCATCAGTTTTAAATATACACTATACACTACAGGTTTTTTAAAAAAACATGACTTGGAAACGACTTTGATAGCCCAAGTCATTGCTTTATTTCATGGTCTGTGTCCTCAGTGAACCCTGGTTAAAAACTTACCTTGCTGAAGAACATAGCCATCATGAACAGGAATTGCAGTGGTGTGCGTGGCTCCACTGTCCAAAATAAGCCCAGTAGAACGACCATTAGCAAAGCTAGTTTAAAGCATCAAGGAAAAGAGAGTATCAAGGTTCCTAAAATAATGTTTATTTGTAAAGGGAAGGTTTTTATTAAGGCATTTTTAAAACTTGCATCATGGCTTAAAAATGTGTTAAAGTAAACACAGGGATGAAAGTTGGTATCAAATAATAACTGGTTTTTAAAAAAAAAGAAAAAGAGGGAAACCTTTATCCCAGAGAGAGACATCTGTTAAGCTGGTCAAAATTAGCACAATTATTCAAAGTCTCTGGCACAGATCAAAAGGGCTTCCAACAAATTGAGAAGCATTTAACAAAATCTACAGAAACTTGGTAAGAACAGTGGGAGGCTGTGCCATCTGAGCTAAAAACTAAAACCATTCTCACATAGGATTAAAGAACCATTTCAGCAGTTTGGCAGCTGAGTGGCAGTCATCATCTCTCTCAGCTCAATACGAAGAGCTATTCCAGGCAGATTCAACAGCCAATGAGTATCAGCAGACAGAATTTATCCCATTTTCCACAGTCCTGTGCTGCAGAAGGCCTACATGACATGAACATCACAAACTGACATTTAGGAGTACAGCCATTCATTGGGTCATCCAACATTTACTGAGCATCTATCGTGTGCCTAGTGATGAGTCTGGTGCTCAATAAAGAAGGGAAGCAGTCTCTTACTAGCATTCCTTAAGCACAGAAGACACAAAGGGGTGAATTAAAGCTGTCTCTGCCCTGAAGGATATCCTGTTTAGTGAAGAGGAGATCAATAAACTATACAAAGAACAGTTCAGGATGCCCTGGGAGAGTATAAAGGAGTATAACCCATCCCTAGGAAACTCAAGTGAAAGCTGAGGACGGGGGCATGGCAAAGAGTTGAAACGTGTGGGGAAGGCTAGGAGGCAAGAGAGCATGGGAAGAGGTCTGGGAAGTGCAGAGCAGTTCAGCAGAGCCTGAAATAAGAAAGGCAAGACTGGGGGAAATGATTATGGCTTAAATCAGCAGGTTGGCAATTAACAAAGATGATTAGAGCTGAGTTGTGAAGAATGGGCAAGAGGAAGGGCTACACCTAATACACAGTGCACAGAGAAATAAATGGATTTGTGGATCTGGATTGGAGTCAGGGGAGGCTAGATAATACACAGGGCTTGATTACTACTTAATCTGAAGGGTTGAGAAAGATTTCTGGTCTAGACAACTGGGAGTAAGATAAGACACAAAGAAGGAATAAATTTGATGGGAGAGAAGAGGAATTCAATTTTGGATATATTGAGTTTAAAGTGCTTAAACAAATAACTAATAGAAAAAGTTCTAGTAGGCAGCTGGACATGGGCCTGGAGCTCACAAGAAAGATCTGGGATACAGATACGATTTGGAATTGGTCAGTGTATAACTGGTATCTGAAGTCAAGGAAATAGTTAAATCAGAAAGAACATGTCAAGAGAGATGAAAGACTAAGAGCAGAAAACCAAGGCATGGGCAGGAATGAACAGAGAAAAGAGAGCTGAGAAGAAATGGCCAGAAAGTTAGGTTAATAATTTATCTTTGCTATTACTGCCACTTCATTGGTCTCTGATAGACTATATACATAAATACTAATTTTGTCTCTATTAGTACAAAGTGATACAGTAACACCAGACTAAAAGTATGTAAGCCCTCCTATAGATGACAATTCTAAAATCTGGACAAATTATTTTCAGCGACCATTTCAAAACCCTGGAAAGTATTTAAAAGTAGTCAGAATTCAGCCAAAACTAATTCCCATGAAACTGCAACTTGAAGGAGTAAGAACTGCAGTCTGCACCCTTCTCTCCTGAGAGTGCTTCCCAGCTTCCAGGGTATAGCTCAAGAAAGCAGTGGTGAACTGCAGCCTTACCACGTAGTCTACACAGAGAGTTCAGGGCTGGAAGAAAAGCTGGACATTAAAGGTAGAAACTCTGGAAACAAGAGAACCACAGAATGGGCAAAACACAAAACCTGAGTATAAAATCTACCTGAATGTTCAGTTGACAACTGAACTATTCAAGTGCAGAATTCAGGGGGACCAATAAAATGCAGAGAGAACAGGAGAATAATGCATTCTTGAAAAATCAGGGGCACCAATGATTTTGCTAACTTTGTAACTAAATGAATTTTCCACAAGTATGCAGCTCAGCCAGCAGACAGCTAGCTGAAGCCTGCCTCTCAAACTGCGGTGTCAGGAGGGCAGAGCCTGAGGCTGGCAGATGAGAAGCCAGCTATCAACTTTAAGTCAGATAAAACAAACATTAATCTTTTCACTAATGTTTTTGTTTTGGAAAACAGTTATCTTTTTCATAAAACTGTTACTTGTGTTGACATTAAGGTATCCTTTTTTTTTAAAATAAGATGTTAAAAGAAGTCTTAGTTTTAAATTCTTAAACAGTAATATTGATAGCTATAACCTTTAAAAACAAAAGCTCTGTGGCATCCTCAGTATTTTTTCTTGCACTTTCCCAGTGTCTTGTTTTTTTAATAATTTTATTACATATTTATTTTTCGTTGAGCTGGGTCTTTGTTGCTGCGCTCAGGCTTTCTCTAGTTGTGGTGAGCGGGGGCTATTCTTCATTGTGGTGTGCAGGCTTCTTACTGTGATGGCTTCTTTTGTTGCGGACCATGGGCTCTAGGGCGCACAGGTTTCAGCAGTTGCAGCACATGGGCTCAGTCGTTGTGGCACACAGGCTTAACTGCTCTGTGGCATGTAGGATCTTTCCGGACTGGAGATCAAACCTGTGTTCCCTGCATTGGCAGGCAGATTCTCAACCACTGGACCACCAGCGAAGTCCCCCAATAATTTTTTAAGTGTGAAAGAATCCCAAAACCATGCTTGAGAAGTCAAAACAATCTTTAGAATAATACTAAAGTGTTATTTGCCCTTTTCACTGTCATTCTCTCATGAATGTACAAGAGAGTTTTCCAGAGGCTATGTCATGTACGATACACAGCAGACTGAACGCAAAGGCTAGACATGAGAATCCAACTTCTGCTATTAGTCCAACGTCAAAGAGATCTGAAAAACTGCAAAACAAAGCCACTCTTGTCTGCGATTATTTCAAAACCATGGAAGGAGGGGGGAATGGATATGGTTATATAGCTAACACAACTTAGCTTCGTGTTGAAAATGATTGAACCTGGGTGATGGGTACATGGCAGTTCAATATAACCGTCTATCTTCTTTTATATAAGAAATTTTCTATAATAAAAAGTGAAAAAATAAAACAATGCCAATTCCATTTACATACTCCTTGTAAGGAAGCAGCCGAACAGATGTTATGTTCAAATTCGTAACTGCCATTTTCAAGCTGTAGACTGGGATCAGTTTGCTTATTTTGACTCTGACTCCTGACAGGGTTATTATGAAAATTAAATGAGATAATGCACACTGAAGAGTCTGCTAGTGCTCTCCATCCTCTACTCAAAACCTGCAATGGTTCTCTCAAGTCTAAAGTTCACATTTTTAAAATGTGAAGGCTTCCACAGTCTGACCTAAACTATTTTTACAACTCTCACTAAAGCTGAATATAAATCTTCAACTCTAAACTCACTGTGAGGAATGCTTACCCTTTCCACCTCCACACTTTTGCTAAAGTCATCTCCAAGACACAGCACGACAGACAAATGTTAGATTACAGCTACCACAGTGATTCTCACACATGTAAAATTCACTTGAATATTATAGCAATCCAGGGAGGTACACAGGATAAATGTGTAAAAGGTGAGGCTGACTTTTAAGTACCTAAATCAAGATCAGTTTATAAGCACCGTTACTTGAACTCTAAATATAGGACTCCTTTCCCTTCACCTGGCAACTAAATTCCCTCA
>SJXQ01007166.1:21691-32917 GCA_006408695.1 Aepyceros melampus
AATCAAGGATTAACTCATGTCCCCTGCACTGGAAGTGCGAAGTCTTTAACCACTGACTGCCAGGGAAGTCTCAAAATTCTCTTTTCTTTACAAGGTTTGTCAGGCTTCAATCTTCCTCCACTGAACTATAATTGCTATTTGAAAATTTCAAATGAATCATGTACTTCTTTATGACTTTTGCCAGTGCTATTTTGAAGTACTATTTAAATGTTATTTAGTTTTCAACAAGAATATTACATTATTCTTTGAGGTCAAGATATAATATTTCCTTGTCTGTCCCTTAATATGCTCATAAAAAATATTTGGTAATTAAATCTTAAATGAATTTACAGACAACTTCCACTTTTCTCAGGTATTGGAGAGGAGGAAGGAAATGACACTCTTTGAACTCATCTAGGCCTTCTCTTCACATTACCCTTCTAAAAACACAATTTTTAAAAAACTTTGTTAAATTCATGAGCAGAATTTGAGTGTTTCTTTCCCATCTCCCTCTCACACTTTCATGCACATCAGTTCCAGTAAGAAATACTGAAAGACAGGTATCTAAAAAGCAATGGGGAAAACCCCCTCAACTTCTGACAAGCAAGAACTGACTCCTGTCTTCCTGCTGAGCACATCACCTTTAGCAGCACCACAGTTACTCATAAAAATAAGCTCAGTACTACTCTTTCAAGGATACGCTGTCAAAACGGCAGTTTTGCAAAGGAAGAATGCAGGAATGTTGTAGTGTTCAAACATTAGCTCTGTCAGTTTCTCTCTCTTTGCTCTGGTATTCCACTTGAGAGGAGGGAAAAAGAAATGCAAATTACTTATTGTGTAAAAACTAAAATGCTGATTTATCTCAAAATTCATTTCAGTACTGTATTAACAAAAATGTAAAACATTAAATTACCATGGAAAATCTTCATATCTTTACAACATTTATCTCTATGTATTTGTAATAAATTTAATAAAGTTTATTACTGAAAAGTAAAACTGCTGTTATGAATTCTAGAAGCTACAGACTTTTCAAAGTATAGAGTAATCAGGATTCTTACAAACATGAAATATTAAATCTTAAGAGTGAATCTAGTCACTCCTAAGATTGAGTATAAAAGCAGATATACACTGTCCTTGAGGGATTAGGGACAATTCATGAAACAAAATGGGAAGCAGTCTAAGGAAATTAGATATTAAATTCCTGGGAAAAAAATAGATAAATAACCACCAGACCCCACTAGGGTGCTTTATTGTTGTTCTTTGAGTATTTTTATTATTGAAATAATAAAAGTTGTAAGAGTATTTTAAAAAGAATCCCCCTTTCCCTCATTTTCAAAATATGAATTTCTATACCTCTTTAAAGAAAAAGAGTAAAATGAGTAAAAAAACAACCTAGAAAACTTGAAAAAGTTTATCTTACTGGTGCTTCTGACATGAGAACAGGATGCAGGCTGGCTTCTGACTTGACATGCATTTTGTAGGTATGATCCAAAATAGCCTGGAAACTATCCCAATCTTCAACTAGAATATAAGATAAATACCTTGAAACAATACTTAGTTGAAGATGAATACAGCATCTTCTGAGAGACTGTTTCTAATGGTTTAGCACTGATACTTTAATATACAGAACTGACTTATTTTACAGCTCCACCTCATAAAACAGTACTTCATATAGACATCAGCTTTGTCTTCTAGATATGGCTCCTCCAGCCCCAACAGTACCATAACCCCTAGACCTGACCCAGATAAAACTAAGGTATCTAACACACCTAAAATACCAAATAAATAGTATTCAGTTAAGTACTAACTATAAAGCCCCAAACACAATTCAAATTGTAAGAGGAAACAGAATTGCAAGATTTGGAGCTAACAGCTACAATCTTATGAAAAAAGACACAAAAACATTATAAAAAATTTAAAGAAGAATATGTTTTCAATTTGCTTTCCATTAAAACATTACCCTGAAACTGCTCACGTAAGTCACTAATGATCCTCTAACAGGTAATCCAGTGGCTCCTCTGCGTCTGTAATCTCATCTAACCTCTCTAAATTACTGATACCATTGATTCAAGAGTTTACAAACTTTTTCTGCCACAGACCAACAAAGATATGGCATCATTTGTACATCATATTAATATTTCTATAGGCCTATCAGGATGAGTTTTTTTAATTCACTGTTGTGTTTTTTTGGGCTGTGTTAGGTCTTCGTTGCAGGGGCTGTTCTCTAGTTGCAGTGCTCAGGCTTCTCACTGAGGTGGTTTCTCCTGTTGCAGAGCACAGGTTCTAGGGTGCATGGGCTTCAGTAGCTGCATCACGTGAGCTTAGTTGCCCTGCCACATGTGCAGTCTTCCTGGACCAGGGATTGAACCCACGTCCCCTGCATTGGCAGGCAGACCAGGGAAAGTCCAGAATGGGATATTTTGGTCAAGGCACTTCCTCTATAGCTTTAAATTCCCTTTCCTCTTCTTAGCATAAATCTCAATGCCACAGTTAAGAACAATGAGACTCACTGGACTTCTTTACTTCTCGAATTTTTTTCTTTTCTTGGTGTTCTCCTGAATTTTCTCCTACTTCCCTAACTGTTCATCTCATCCCCCTTCATAGGTACCTCTACTGGTTAAATACAGAGTAAGTTTCCATAAGGAATCCCACCCTCAATCCTGTTTTCACATCCCAAACTCTTTCTGGGTGGAAAAAAAAAATCAATTCCATGTCTTAAAATCATCCTCACTTGCTTATTAAACCAGCATCTATACTCAAACACTTTGAACTAATAAACTCACCTGCTATGCAGAAAGAGTTAACTCAGCAAACCTGAGAAAGGCCTGCTTGCAAGGCTGACCCTTGGCTGGCATCTGGGAACTTGTCTGGTAAACAGTTTCCTACATTGATATAAAACTTTACCCAAATAAGAGTAGTTCACTGTGCCTAAACCATTTATACAAACAGTGTGGTTTATACTGGGAGTCTGGGGTTTTGGAACATGTTCGGCACAAGGTACCTACATGACCAGTCACCAATAAAAACATGGGTACTGAGTCCTTTTGTTTTCTAAATCGAAAAGATAGGTATTTATTCCACGTATCAGGATAATATAAGAAGTAAAACATTTGTAACAAAAAATATCCTTTGAGTTCTTTAGCAGTTCTATAGAGATATAATTTTCTATAACATGAATTTTATGTGTACAATGAAGACATTTTCTTCTGTAAAGCTACACAGTTGTGTGACTCTTACTACAACATAATTTTAGAATAGTTTCTTCACCTCAAAAAGAAACTGTATGCCCTTTAACAGTCACTTCTCATAATCTCCATTGCCCCAAGCAACCACTACTTTACTTTCTGTCTGTATAAATTAGCTTTTCCTGGTCATTCCATATTAGAGTAAGTAATTGCACATTATGTGGAATTTTGCATCTGATTTCCTCCATGTGGCATAAGGCTTTTGGGGTTCATCAAAACACAACTGATATTTTGACTTGTATCAGTTATTTTGTTTCTTTTATTGTCAAGTAGTATTAATACTTCATTTTATGGATATAGCACACTGTGTACACCCATTCATCCAATGATGCACCTCTGGACTATATCCACTTTTCAGTTAATATGGATAAGGCTGCTATGAACGTTTGCATCTAAGTATTTGTGTGGACATAGATTTCAGTTCTCCCGTACTGATACCTAGGAGTGGAACTGTTTGGATTATAAGGTGAATTTATATTTAACCTATTAAGAAACTGTCAAACTATTTTTCAAAGCTGCTGTACTATTTTATGTTCTCTCCCAGAGATATGGAAGTTTCAGTTTCTCTATATCCTCATCACACTTGCTATTGTCTGTCTTTATAATACAGCTATCCTGTGAGTGTGAAGCAGGGTGCTGAGTCTTTAATGTGCTCCCCTAGTAGACCATGGATTTCCCAAGTGGCTCAGTCATAAAAAAACCATCTGCCAATGCAGGAGACTCAGGTTCAATGCTTAGGTCGGGAAAAGCCTCTGGAAAAGGAAATGGTAACCCACTCCAGTATTCCTGCCTGGGAAATCCCACGACAAAGGAGCCTGGGAGGCTACAGTCCATGGGGTCACAAAGAGTTGGATATAACTGAGCACACATAACAGACTACACACACAGGTTCCTCGTTGCTGGAAGGTTTAAGCACATCCTTTATGGCTACACTGTAAGCTCTTGGAAGCTTGCGCTGCTTTCCTTTGGACTTCACTGCATGCCCATTTCTTTCTTTTGTCAGTTCTGCTTTGTATCCTTTTGGCATAATAAATCTTAGCTATGGCACCAGTACATGCTGAATATTGTGAATCCTTTTAGTAAATAACTGGACCTAAGAGCGACAGTGGACATTGCCTTTTAAGACCATAAAGCTTGCTCCTTGCATAGTGCATGGCACCCCTTATTCAGTGACTCCAAAAATCTAGGAGACTTTGTTTAAACTTTTGAAAGTTTAATTTCTTAGCACCATTTGTCCTGGATATCTCACACAGCCACCTCAGGATCTCTGCCATCAGTGTTAAAATTTAAAACCTCTTCATTTCTCACTGGGATTCACCTCCCTAACTGACCTTCCTGTTTCTAGTATCTCCCTCCAATCATGCCTATGTATTACTATTAGAATAATCTTTCCATTTGACATATATGAGCATTTCACCTCTCTGTTTAAAAATTCCTTTGGGGTGACATTTCAGTTACCTGCGTAATATACTCCTGGCATTCCAAGCCCTTTTATGATTGCTCTTTGCCTGCCTTTCCTGCAACCGGACCTAATGCACCTACTATTATAGCCATACTTAACTGATGGCATTTCTGAACATGTAAGTTTCTCCCACAATACCATCTCTTCACACATGCTGGTTGCTCTGCTTTACTCAGTCTTGTCAGTCAGGCTAATTCTTATCCCATGATCAAGATTCAGCACAGTTACCTCCTTTGTGAAAACCATCTCTGACCCCCACAGAGTTAAATATCTCTCCTCTGCAACCCCACTGCTTATCAAACACAGTTATATATACAAATCTAGCTTCTATACCTATAAGTTTCTTAGGAAAAGAAACATGTTTACACATCTTTGTATTCTCAGTGCCTGGAACATCAGTTCATGGAATAAAAACAAGAAGATAGCTGATGTTCAATTTATAATCAGCCACTGCTTTATATCTGAAATATACTATACATACTCTACATGTATAATCAAATCCACAGGAAACACCACCTTACCCATCCCATTTTTCAGTGGGGAGATGGCCTCTGTGTTCTCCCTCGGAACGCGGAGGGCATTAGTATCTATGTAATAGGTGGGGCCGCCTTGTTTGCCTTTGTCGCCATCGATTTCCATCAGTGTGCTTCCATCATCTCTTTCCACCACCATACCAATAGCCGTAGGGAAATCCACCTGGAAGAGTCAAAAACATGATTTACAAGTTTTACACACTTTCATCAAGGAGTCATTTCCCACCAGCTAATATCTTTTACCATATTTGAGTCAGACTTTCTGAGTAAATTTAACTCTGCATGAATGGCTCCTATATATCCAATTAACTTTAACGTTACACTGACCTTGGGACAGTCTTCACCAGCATAACCAGCTCTCACAGTATAGGATCCAATGTCAAAAACAAGGGCTCCAACTTCATCTGAAAAGATGAAAAGATAACTAACGTTAACAACTTACAAGTACCATATGAAAATTAAAGAGTACTTAATATGCTTTTATTCATGTTACTACTACTTTGAACCTAGTTTTAAATATGCTTTTAAGACTTATTTAATTAAAATATAGCAAGTCAAATATAGTATATTAGTAGAGGTTCAATCAGCAAAGAGACGATACACTAAAATTAGGTAATTTAAGGAGTTTTTCTCCAAGCCAGGCTTCGGCAAGTGAACTGTGAACTTCCAGATGTTTAAACTGGTTTTAGAAAAGGCAGAGGAACCAGAGATCAAATTGCCAACATCCACTGGATCATCGAAAAAGCAAGAGTTCCAGAAAAAGATCTATTTCTGCTTTCTTGATTATGCCAAAGCCTTTGTGTGGATCACAAAAAACTGTGGAAAATTCTGAAAGAGATGGGAATACCAGACCCCCTGACCTGCCTCTTGAGAAACCTATATGCAGGTCAGGAAGCAACAGTTAGAACTGGACATGGAACAAGAGACTGGTTCCAAATAGGAAAAGGAGTACATCAAGGCTGTATATTGTCACCCTGCTTATTTAACTTATATGTAGAGTACATCATGAGAAACGCTGGCTTGGACGAAGCACAAGCTGGAATCAAGACTGCCAGGAGAAATATCAATAACCTCAGATATGCAGATGACACCACCCTTATGGCAGAAAGTGAAGAGGAACTAAAAAGCCTCTTGATGAAAGTGAAAGAGGAGAGTGAAAAAGTTGGCTAAAGCTCAACATTCAGAAAACGAAGTTCTGGTCCCATCACTTCATAGCAAATAGATGGGGAAACAGTGGAAACAGTGACAGACTTTATTTTGGGGGGCTCCAAAATCACTGCAGATGGTGACGGCAGCCATGAAATTAAAAGATGCTTACTATTTGGAAGGAAAGTTCTGACCAACCTAGATAGCATATTGAAAAGCAGAGACATTACTTTGCCAACAAAGGTCCGTCTAGTCAAGGCCACTTTTTCAAGTGGTCATGTATGGATGTGAGAGTTGGACTGTGAAGAAAGCTGAGTGCCAAAGAATTGATGCTTTTGAACTGTGGTGTTGGAGAAGACTCTTGAGAGTCCCTTGGACTGCAAGGAGATCCAATCAGTCCATTCTGAAGGAGATCAGTCCTGAGTGTTCTTTGGAAGGACTGATGCTGAAACTGAAACTCCAATACTCTGGCCACCTCATGTGAAGAGCTGACTCATTGGAAAAGACTCTCATGCTGGGAGGGAATGGGGGCAGGAGGAAAAGGGGACGACAGAGGATGAGATGGCTGGATGGCATCACCGACTCGATGGACATGAGTTTGAGAGAACTCCGGGAGTTGGTGATGGACAGGGAGGCCTGGCATGCTATGATTCATGGGGTCGCAAAGAGTCGGACACGACTGAGCAACTGAACTGAACTGAACTGAAGGAGAGTTTACTTATTAAAGGGTCTACTTTTAAAGATACAAGAACAATACAGGAAAACCAGAAAGGACAGTATGATATCCTAGGACGAGTGATAACAGAAATCTGTTGCCACACTTAGAACTGAAGAAACACGAGGGAGGAACTGTTACTAGAACCTGGAGAGAGACTTGTGTTGGGAGGATACCCGACAGGAGCTGCGATCTTCAGTTGAGGATGGAGTCAGCCTAACACATCTGCCAACCTCTCCCCACTGGCTAGGGTGATCATATCATCTCTCATCCAAACGGAGCTACTTCTAAACGTAGTAGGAGCCCCTATTAATAATCACACCAGGACAAGAGGCACAAAGCAAGAAGCCCCATTACCCTGTGTGTTGAAAGGACAGTATGATATCCTAGGACGAGTGATAACAGAAATCTGTTGCCACACTTAGAACTGAAGAAACACGAGGGAGGAACTGTTACTAGAACCTGGAGAGAGACTTGTGTTGGGAGGATACCCGACAGGAGCTGCGATCTTCAGTTGAGGATGGAGTCAGCCTAACACATCTGCCAACCTCTCCCCACTGGCTAGGGTGATCATATCATCTCTCATCCAAACGGAGCTACTTCTAAACGTAGTAGGAGCCCCTATTAATAATCACACCAGGACAAGAGGCACAAAGCAGGAAGCCCCATTACCCTGTGTGTGCTTAGCCGCTCAGTCGTGTCCACCTCTGTGCGACCCCATGGACTGTAGCCCACCAGGCCTCTCTGTACCACGGGCCAAACCAAAGGTTGACAGTCCACAGATGCAGTCTACCAGGGTCAACCTTTAAGCGACAGAGCGGGCAGACATAGGAGTAGAGCGGATCTGGGAGGGCCAAGGAGAGATATCCAGTACACTGAGGCACACCATTTTTTTCATACATTAAACAACATTATATTTCATGGAATTTGGGAAGAAATTTAGCAAAACCCCAAGAAAAATAAGGAACCAGAGGTAAGGTATACGTTATAAGGTATAACGTGGGCCAATGAAGGTACCAAAGTTTAAACATTTCACAGAAATGTGTAGGAGATAAAAGTTTAATGCTGAGAGAGAAAGCTGTCTTTTTTTTCATATTCAAATTCAGAGAAAGCCTCTAATTATACTTTAAAAATGTGTGTGCATACATGCATGCTCAGTCACTTCAGTCACGTTTGATTCTCTGCAAACCTATGGATTGGAACCCGTCCGGCTCCTCTGTCCATGGGATTCTCCAGGCCAGAATACAGGAGTAGGTTGCCATTTCCTTCTCCAGGGAGTCTTTCCCACCCAGGGATCCAACCTGAATTTCCTACACTGCAGGCGGGTTCTATACCACTGAGCCACTGGAGAAGCGCCATACTTTAAAAATACTTCACTCAAAACGGCACACTTCCTAAAAGAAAGCACTTGGGTTTTCTAGGTATTGATTTTTGAAAGAAGGAATTTTTCACTGAATTATTAAAAATAAATATTGCTTAGCTCGATTAAATTGACAAGATCAAGTCTGGTAAGACCAAGTACTGTCAAAGAAGTAGAAAAAGAGGAGCTCTTACATATTTGCCAGTAAAAGTTGTAAACTAATACAAACACTCTGGGGAATAGTCATATCTACTAAAGTTGAAAATGTGCATACATAGAAATTACACTTATTATCTTCTCTAGAGAAACTCTCTCATGTATATCATGAGCAGACATGTACAGGAACCCTCACTAGCTATATACGTGACCTCAGGTGACTTACTAACCTGTCTGCCTCAATTTCCTCATATGTAAAATGTGCGATAACAGTTCCTATCTCAGTGGATCCTCGAAGTATGGAAGCACTTAGAACAATACCTGGTACATAATAAGCACATAAGTGTACTGGTATTATAATTATCATCACACTGCTTGCTGCAGGAAAAGGTAGATTAAATGGTCTCTCAGTAGGGAAATAAACTACAGCTTATTCATACAGTGAAATATTTACTATTGCTACATAGCAGTTAAAAGTGAATAGTCCAGTCTGCATGTATCAACATGGATAAATCTCAAAAGAATTACTTTAAAAACCTAGTTACTATGCACACATATTTGAATACTATTTAATTCATTATGGATTCACACACACTTAATGAAAGTATAAAAATATGTATAGGGTTAGGGAATATTACATCCCAACTTCAGCTCACTGGTTAACTCTAAGGAAGCAGAGAGGAGGAATCTATACCAACAACATCTTATTTCATAAAATATCTGACAGAATATTACATTTATTTAACCTCAGCAGTGAATACAGAAGTATCACAAACTTAAATTTTATTTTTAATATTAAGTATTCAAAAACTAAAATAATGTTTTAAAATAAAGATTATTACACTATAATTATCACAGTTGAGAGATGGTTTCTTTACAGCACAGTAACCTCATTTTTGTTGAAATAAAATGAAGAGTCACGTATGTTTATTTCTAATTTGAAAGGAATCTTCTGCATTTGTTACATTTCCCAAAGTAATCAACTTTTCTCTACACAATCTCTGATCCAAATTATTTTGTCTTAAAGAAAAGACCCTTAAAAGCAGTATACTGCAATTATTTTCACCACAGCATGTAAACTTAAGTATAAACAGTAGGTAAAGTAGTATTCCAATGAACATGAATTGGTAAACTCTAAGACTTTAATTAACCAGAATACCTTGGGTAAAGAAATATCCTAACTAAATGAATTAATCGCTTGGTTAACCAAAACTTTCTACTCTTGCTCTCAAGGATCAACCTTTTACCTCGCACCAGGGCTTTTAACCTCTTCTGTGTCATGGACCCTAGGACAATGATAGAGGCTGAACTGTTTCATCCTAAAATTCGTATAAGTCCTGCTGTTGTTCAGTCATATGGGCTGCAGCATGCCAGGCTTCCCTGTCCTTCACTCTCTCTCAGGGTTTGCTCAAACTCATGTCCTTTGAGTCGGTGATGCCATCCAATCATCTCATCTTCTGTCACTCCCTTCTACCTTCAACCTTTCCCAGCATCAAGGTCTTTTCCAATGATCAGCTCTTCACATCAGGTGGTCAAAGTATTGGAGTTTCAGTTTCAGCATTAGTCCTTCCAATGAACACTCAGGATGGGTTTCCTTTAGGATTGACTGACTTGATCTCCTTGCAGTCCAAGGGACTCTCAAGAGTCTTCAACTCCACAGTTTGAAAGCATCAATTCTTCGGTACTCAGTCTTCTTCATTCAAGGTCCAACTCTCACATCCGTACATGACTACTGGAAAAACCAAAGCTTTGACTATACGGACCTTTGTCAGCCAAGTGATGTCTCTGTTTTTTAATATGCTATCTAGGTTTGTCACAGCTTTTCTTCAAAGAAGCAAGCATCTTTTAATATTGTGGGTGCAGTCACCATCTGCAGTGATTTTGGAGTCTTAACCCTAAGTAACTGAATGTTTGGAGATAAGATATTTAAAGAGATGACTAAGTTAAAATAAGATCATTAGGGTAGACTCTAATCCAGTATGACTAATATCCTCACACGAAGAAGAAACCTGGACCCATGTATGTACAGAGGGAAGACCATATGATGGCACCAGGAGAAAGGCCTACAAGGAAAAAACCTCCAAGGAAAACAACCCTGGCAACACCTGATCTCAGACTTGTACCCTCAAAAACTGTGAAAAAATTAATTTTTCTTGTTTAAGTCACTCATTCTTTGTTATGGCAGCAAACTAATACACACAGTTTAGGACACTTATGAACATCTTCTTGGAATGTTCTCCTTTCCGTTCCGTTCAGTCGCTCAGTCGTGTCCGACTCTGCGACCCCATGAATCGCAGCACGCCAGGCCTCCCTGTCCATCACCAACTCCCGGAGTTCACTCAGACCCACGTCCATTGAGTCCGTGATGCCATCCAGCCATCTCATCCCCGGTCGTCCCCTTCTCCTCCTGCCCCCAATCCCTCCCAGCATCAGAGTCTTTTCCAATGAGTCAACTCGTCACATGAGGTGGCCAAAGTACTGGAGCTTCAGTTTTAGCATCATTCCTTCCAAAGAAATCCCAGGGTTGATCTCCTTCAGAATGGACTGGTTGGATCTCCTTGCAGTCCAAGGGACTCTCAAGAGTCTTCTCCAACACCACAGTTCAAAAGCATCAATTCTTCGGTGCTCAG
>SJXQ01007166.1:33001-55240 GCA_006408695.1 Aepyceros melampus
TGCATATCTGAGGTTATTGATATTTCTTCTGGCAATATTTTATTAATATAAATTTATTTATTTTAATTGGAGGTTAATTACATTACAATATTGTGTTGGTTGTGCCATACATCAACATGAATCCACCATAGGTATACATGTGTTCCCCATCCTGAACACTACTCCCTCCTCCTCCCAGCAATCTTGATTTTAGCTTGTGCTTTATTCAGCCCAGCGTTTCTCATGATGTACTCTGCATATAAGTTAAATAAACAGGCAGAGTTCCAAAGAATAGCAAGGAGAGATAAGAAAGCTTTCATCAGTGATCAAACAGACAATATACAGCCTTGACGTACTCTTTTCACTATTTGGAACCAGTCTGTTCCATTTCCAGTTCTAACTGTTGCTTCCTGACCTGCATACAGATTTCTCAAGAGGCAGGTCAGGTGGTCTGGTATTCCCATCTCTTTCAGAATTTTCCACAGTTTACTGTGATCCACACAGTCAAAGGCTTTGGCATAGTCAATAAAGCAGAAATAGATGTTTTTCTGGAACTCTCTTGCTTTTTCCATGATCCAGCGGATGTTGGCAATTTGATCTCTGGTTCCTCTGCCTTTTCTAAAACCAGCTTGAACAACAAGGAGTTCAGGGTTCACGTATTGCTGAAGTCTGGCTTTGAGAATTTTGAGCATTACTTTACTAGCATGTGAGATGAGTGCAATTGTGCGGTAGTTTGAGCATTCTTTGGCATTGCCTTTCTTTGGAATTGGAATGAAAACTGACCTTTTCCAGTCCTGTGGATAGACTATAAAAAAAAAAAAAGATGAATATAGATAGCTATATCCATGGACTCCTTAGGGAGGGCAAGGACCCCATGTCAGGAGCCCCTCCTCTAACTCAGCCTTTGTAATCTGCTCCGCTCCTACAGCCTCAGCTTCTACTCAGTGATGCTTCCAATCTCAAATTTACTCCTCAAGCCCTCACACCTTCACCTAATCTGTATCTCAAACTTCTTACTGTACACTACTTCCACCTGATGTCCCTTGGGTACCTCAAATTCAACATACCTCAAGTATCATCTCCTTCCCCCATCCTGCCTAATCTAATCTCAGCAGTGCTTATCACAGTTAGTGGTCCCAGTCATCAGAGGCAACAACTTTCCTGAACACCTTCTTATTTCATATCTCTCATCCAATTCTTTCTGCTAAACGTTTTTCAAATCCCTTCTTCTTTAATGCCATTGCCACTGCCTGAGCCAAGTTCTTATCGCAACTGGGAACTACCATAATTCCCCATGGTACTGTGCTTCCATCTTTACCTTCTGGACCCACCTTTCCTTTCAAAACTATAACTCCGAACATTTTGGTACATAAATCCTTCAACAAAAAGAAAGGGGAGAATCATGCAGTGCTTTATCATCATCTGCAAGATAAAATTCAAATCATTCCACCAAGTGATATACAAGACCTAGCATAATCTGGCAGCAGTCTCTCTTCCCACTTCATACACCTGCATTACTGAAGATTATGTTGCCTCCTAAACACACCATTTACTCCGCATATGCTGTCCCTCTCTATTCCTCTTTCATCATCCTCATAACCTCCCTTCTAAGGTCCCTTGACTCCTCCACATTAAGAACTTTCTTGTCTGTTCTACCTTTGTACCTTCTATATATTGTCATTACTGAACATACTCCACTGAATTAGTCAATATCCTTTATCATCAATAAAAGACTTTTCACATACCACTAAGAAAAAAAACATGCTTCCAATTAAACTCTGCCATGCCACCAATATTATTCCAACTTCAGCTCTTTAAATGTATGTAGGGTGGGGTGGTTGTACAACTAAAACTACATGAAATACAGTGTCTGTTTATTTGACTGACTTACCTATAAGACTTCGAGCTTCTTGAAGGCAGAAGCTATACTCTGCATATAACAAGCACTCAAAAAATTTCTGTGAAAAGAAAAATCTAACAAGTCTGTTATTCCTGTATTTAGGGAAAGGAGTATGTCAAGGCTGTATATGATCACCCTCCTTATTTAACTTATATGCAGACTACATCATGCGAAATGCTGGGCTGGGTGAAGCACAAGCTGGAATCAAGATTGCAGGCAGAAATATCAATAACCTCAGATATGCAGATGACACCACCCTATGGCAGAAAGTGAAGAACTAAAGAGCCTCTTGAAAGTGAAAGAGGAAAGTGAAAAAGCTGGCTTAAAACTCAACATTCAGAAAACTAAAATCATGGCATCTGGTCCCATCACTTCATGGTAAATAGATGGAGAAACAGTGGAAACAGTATCAGACTTTATTTTTCTGGGCTCCAAAATCACTGCAGATAATGGCTGTAGCCTGAAATTAAAAGACGCTTACTCCTTAGAAGAAAAGTTATGACCAACCTAGACAGCGTATTAAAAAGCAAAGACATTACTTTGCCAACAAAGTATGGTTTTTCACATCACTTTACGGATGTGAGAGCTGAACTATAAAGAAGGCTGAGTGCCGAAGAACTGATGCTTTTGAACTGTGGTGTTGGAGAAGACTTTTGAGAGCCCCTTGGACTGCAAGGAGATCCAACCAGTCCATCCTAAAGGAAATCTGTCCTGAATGTTCACTGGAAGGACTGATGCTGAAGCTGAAACTCCAATACTTTGACCACCTGATGCGAAGAACTGACTCATTGGAAAAGACCCTGATGCTGGGAAAGATCGAAGGAAGGAGGAGAAGAGGATGACAGAGGGTGAGATGATCCGATGGCATCACTGACTTGATGGACATGAGCTTGAGCAAGCTCCAGAAGTTGGTGATGGACAGGGAAGCTTGGTGTGCTGCATTCCATGGGGTCGCAGAGAGTCGGACACGACTGAGCAACTGAACTTAAATGAATTAGTGTGGTAAACTGGACACAGTAGAATTTTAATTTGAGGAAGACGCTCTTGATTCTTGGAAATTTTCCATATGTTCATTTTCCTTTTTTTAAGGATGAGAGGTAAGTCTATTTCCTGTAGCTCTACTAAGTCTATCAGTTATGTCTATTCTGTAGTCCTGTATAGGTTTATTGTTCTGTTAAAAGCTAAGGCTTCCTTCGTGGTTCAGTGGTAAGGAATCTGCTTGCCAATGCAGAACACTTGGGTTTGATCCCTGGGTCGGGAAGATCCCCTAGAGAAGGAAATAACAACCCATTCCAGTACTCTTGCCTGGAAAAATCCCATGGACAGAGAAACCTGGTGGGCTACAGTCCATGGGGTCACAAAGAGTTGGACATGACTGAGCACACACACGTTTTACTCCTGAGTAAATGGCTTCCAAGTTTAGGGGTGAAGTGATATTTCTGAGAAAACATGGAACAATGAGGGCAATTTTCTAACCTGGTCTTAAAAACATTCCAACACGATACTGGAAGCTAATGACTTTGCAAGGAGGTTAAGAAAA
Source organism: Aepyceros melampus (assembly GCA_006408695.1). Classification (NCBI taxonomy): domain Eukaryota; kingdom Metazoa; phylum Chordata; class Mammalia; order Artiodactyla; family Bovidae; genus Aepyceros; species Aepyceros melampus. Next base: position 36,421 of record SJXQ01007166.1, read on the forward strand.
ACAGCCGTTTTACTTTTTTCTTTGGACAAGGGTGCCCCAATTCACAGGGAGAATGTTTTGAGAAATTTTTATGATTAGAGATGGGGAGGGGGACGGTGGAGTGATAAAAGTAATGAAGTATCGAAGATGGACCAGTAGTACACCTGTTTATTTCTGTCAAGGAAAAGAGACTGAAGCAGAGGAGTACCATGTAAGACAGACATGGGAGCAATGAGTAGACCCAGAAACCAATTATGGAAAGTATGAAAATCTGGATGAACTGTGCATTATATCTAAAGCTGAGTGTTAGGTCTGATCAGAAATAAACACTAGAATAAGAGAGATACCAATCTTAAAAATTAAACTACAAACATTCATTTTATAAGCAAGTAAGTTAAAAATACAGTTTACTAAGTTAATTACACACAAAATGTGGGTGGGAGGTTTCGTTGCCTTTCACAGTAAACCTTTTGGAAAATGTGACCCACTATAAATACTGGTCATACAGTAGCAGCTCAAACACAAAATCATACACTTATTTTCGTCAGTTTTAAATACTTTATATGTGAAACAGGCTTTAAGATATACTCCTCTACATGAACAAAGGGACATTTATTCTGAATATCTAAATCATACATGAATATGCTGTGGTTATATACTTGAAAAATGACTTAAAATTTTTTCAATGAGAAAAGGTTTTACTGAAATGCCTTTTCTTTATCCCAGAAGTTTCTGCTGCCCACTTGCTAGAAAGTTATGTAACTCTAGGCTGGTTAATCTTTTCTATGCCTTATTTTCTTCTCTAATAATATGGGGAAAAGAAGAACCACCTCCCATGGCTATTGTGGATTAACTGACAATGCATGTCTTAAATACAGTGCATTACAAGCCTCTGCCATGAAGAACAGTTCCTGGTACACAGGATGCACTCAATAAATGTTAACTGTTGGAATTATTAGTATCCATTTCTACCTTAGTCACATTAAACAATGCCTTGTAAGGAAATACTCAGTGGACAACCTTTAGGTCCTTGGATGAGTGAACCTGAGAGTCAAAACAATCAGCAGGGACTTCCCCCTGCTGCTGCTGTAGNACTTCCCTAGTGGTCCAGTAATTAAGACTCTGTGGTTCCCATGCAGGGGGCTTGGTTCTGTCCCCGATCTGGGGACTAAGATCCCACAGGCTGTATGGTGAAGCCAAAAACAAACAAACAACAACAACAAAAAAAGAGTCTGCAGCCTCCATGAGCACGTATACTCAGCTTTTTTGTCAGAATTACATCTTCAGATGTGGAAAAAGTAAATCATGAATATCCACTAGGCTTTCTCCAAAGTAAAAATGGAAAACTAATTCTTACACTTCAGAAATCAAAACCAAAAACATATATGGAGAAGGAGAGGGTGAGGGCTAGCGTGTCACCTGAGCAGAAACTCAAGCTTCACTTCAAAACTACTAAAAACTTTGAAAAGCTTATTTTCATCTCCTACCTATAATATTCCATCCGTTCAGAAAACCGTATCCTTACTAAACACAATAACAAAAGCACGACTTTGGGTTTCTTTCTTCTCTAATTCATCAAACACAAAACATGAATCATGTACATCAATGCTTCATCTAGGTATCTCGAAAAAATGAAGGCTCCAATTCTGTAAATTTAGAGTGGGGCTTGAGATTTTACATTTCTAAAGAGCTTGCAGGTGATGCTGCTGCTGCTGCTCCTAAAACTTTGAAAAGCTTATTTTCATCTCCTACCTATAATATTCCATCCGTTCAGAAAACCGTATCCTTACTAAACACAATAACAAAAGCACGACTTTGGGTTTCTTTCTTCTCTAATTCATCAAACACAAAACATGAATCATGTACATCAATGCTTCATCTAGGCATCTCGAAAAAATGAAGGCTCCAATTCTGTAAATTTAGAGTGGGGCTTGAGATTTTACATTTCTAAAGAGCCTGCAGGTGATGCTGCTGCTGCTGCTCCTTGGATCATACTTTTAGTAGTAAGGGCAGCATTACCGCCGTATAATCTTCACAACCACCCCAATGCGTAGGAATTATCTTTCTACAAACGACGAACCTGAAGTTGGCAAAAGTTAAGTAACTTACCCAAGGCCAATGAGCTTACTAAGTGGTGAGGCTGATATGACAACCCAGGCCCATGGCAATCTTTCACTACACCGGAGCCCACCCATCTTTAAGCAACCTTAAATTGCATACGTTCCTAAATTATGCCGGAGGAGAGTCGCCCACGAATAACTACGGAGCGTCCACAGTCAACAAACAGGGAGAAATTATTGAAAGGCATGAGGTTGCGTGAGCGCGGATGGAGAAGGAGGCTGTGTCCTGAGTGGCCACGACTCCTCCAATCAGTTCCACTCCTCGCGGCTTGCTGTGCCACCTCCGAGACGCCGCGGAAACCCTCCAGCCACGCCGACGAACTGCTGGGACCTCCCAACTTTAAACGGGCGCGCACACCGCGACAGAGCCGGCTGGGAGAGAGGTGACCCTGAGGCCAGTCACTCCAGCCGCGGCTCACCGGGCCTGGCCCGCGAGTGGAGCTGCCCGGCCAGCCCCGGACCGCGCGCAGCCCCAAAAGTCGGCTCCTCTGCGGCCCGAGGCTGGAAGGGCCGTAGGGGGCGGTGACTCCCGGCGCCGGTAGCGCTCGCCGAGCCGGGTGGGCTCCGGGGGCGGGCAGAGCGCGGGGCGGGGATAGGGCGGGGAGGCCGGGGTCCCCAGGGGGAGACCGGAAGGGCCGCCGGGAAGGGGAGGGCTGGGGGCGGCGGTTACAAACCCCACAAGCTAAAAAGGCGCGCTCTCCCGACCGGCCGCACTCACCTCCCCCGTACACCCCGCCGCTCATGGTTGCTGTCGACGAGACTTCTACTCGTAAAGGCCACCTGGCGAAGTGACTGCAACGGCTGCGACTGCGGGTCTGCAGAAGCGCTAGCCCCCGACTCCCTTAACTTCCACCACCACCCCCCTCAGGCAACAAAGCGGCGGCCACACACACCCGGGAGCGCAGTCACACTTGCTGTCTCCTTCTATCGGCCAATGACAAGAGGCCCGGCTACACTTCAACCAGTAAAAATAAGGCTGTGCTGCATCCTTGTCGCGGCACAGCCAGTTTAGCCAATCGAAGGCAGCCATAGGGGCGGGGAGAGAGGAAAGCGGCGGAAGGAGGGAAGGAGTTGGGTTGCGGAACCGGGGAGGCGGGGCTTCTCTAGTGGGAGGGAAAGTGGGGCGGAGGGAGCTGGAGTGGGAGGAGGAAGGCTGGGGGCAACAGTCTGGGGCGGGCTTAGGGTGTCGCTGGGAGCGGAGGAGAGGTGGGAATCCGGTCGAGCAAGATGAGCCTCTGAAAAAAAAGTCTGGAATTTGAGAAAGTTTTTCCACCAGGAGTACCCATGGTTTGGGCTTGTAGTGAATGAGGGTTGGTGTTTTGTCGGGTTTTTTTTGTTTGTTTTGTTTTTTCAGAAAAAGTATTTTCAACTAACTGAAAATATTGAATGTTATGCTCCGCTTTGGGGTAGAGGGCATCAGTAAACCAGACAAACCGATAAGACCCTGAAATTTTAAAAGTGGTTACTAATAATTAAAAGAAGGAGATGACACAGTATCCCAGTTAACTTTAGTAGCGCTTTAAAATGTGTCCNTTCTCTCTACTCTTCACATTTAAATTGCCCACTAAGTGAAGACGGATGGTAAATGGCTACTGGATATGAGCCGTGATGTGGAAGGAAGAAGCGATGGTGACCCGAAGTTTCCAGCGTGGCCTTCTAGAAGGGTGCCAGTCTCCGAGGACTGGCTGTTACCTCCAGGCCATGGGGAGCGTTAAAAGCAGAGGATGCTCATTTGTGGGAGTCTAGCACTCCTTGGAGATGATGTGAAGTTTTAAGGGTCTATTTTCTTCGGGGGTTCTGTCCCCACAGAACCCCTGTTCCACATGGCTTGGAAACTTTAATGGGATTAATAAGGAAGAAAGGCAAGATTTCACAGGGGACTGTCCCTCCAACCCATCCTGAGGACAATGCAAATAAAACGCAAGGTCAAATCCCCTTGCAGAGGTTGAGCTGGTTTCTGTCCTTCCAGAATGTCACTGCCAACCACCGGGCCAACGACGTGATTGCTGCTGAAGATGGCCCCCAGGTCCTGGTGGGGAGGTTCATGTATGGGCCCCTGGACATGGTGGCCCTGACCGGCGAGAAGGTACAGAAGCTGGGCCCTCCTTCCTGGGTACCAGATGGCACCTGGGCCGAGGGCTGCAGGGAGGGGCTGGCTGCACGAGGTGGGAGATGCTCACCCAGGTCAGGGAGGGCTAGTGGCAGTGAGGGATGGACTGGGCGCTTTGGAGAAGCCAGTGTGGCTGCAGTGGAAAGAGAAGGGATGGTGGGAGCCAGGAACTAGCATCAAGCAGGGACCCCGAGCCCCGTGGTCTTGGCAGAGAGCTCCCAAGTCCAGCCCCCTCCCCAGCTTTCAGCGAGTCCCCTGGCTGCCTCGCCTCCTGCAGGTGGACATCCTGGTGATGGCAGAGCCGTCCTCTGGCCGCTGGGTGCACCTGGACACAGAGATCACCAACAGCAGTGGGCGCATCACGTACAGCGTGCCACGGCCCCGGCGTCTGGGGGTCGGCGTCTACCCTGTGAAGATGGTCGTCAGGTCAGACCCAAGGGACATTCTCACGGTGGTTTCACCCAATTCCACAGCCCTTCCAGGTCTGTCCAGAAGATGGGGTCCTGGGGATGCTGTCTTGGGCCCCATCCCTGTCTGCTGGGAGAGGAAAATGGATGTGGTCACAGCTTTAGCATCAGGAGGTGCCACCCAGTTTCTCTCTCATCCTGGCCCCGACTGAGCTCTGACCCTGGCCAAGGGCTGATGTTGGCCTTAGGATGACACCTGACCCTGAGTGCACAGCTAACCCCCAGGTGGGCACCTTTCAGGGGCGACCAGACCTGCGCAATGAGCTACCTCACAGTGCTGCCCCGGGGCATGGAGTGCGTAGTCTTCAGCATCGACGGCTCCTTTGCGGCCAGCGTGTCCATCATGGGAAGTGACCCCAAGGTCCGGCCGGGGGCAGTGGACGTTGTCCGGTGAGTGCTTCCTTCCTGCAGGGGACATATCCTCTGGGGAAGGAACCAGTGGCTGTGCAGGAGGTGGGCTGGGTTTTTCTAGTTTCCTCTAGGAATTCCACTAGTCTCTGGGCTGGGAGCCAGGAGTCCTAGCTTCACCTGCAGGAGTAATTTACTGAGGGTTCTTGAGAAACTCCACCACCTTCCAGCCTTCTGTTCCTCCCTGTCTCCCTCTCTCTGTTTATCCTCACACGGTCAGAGCATTCTGTGCAGTGAATCAGGACGGGTCGTCTGCATTCAGATCCCAGTCAGGATGAAATTGTTATGCGCTGATTACCAATCGCCATGGAGCAAATGGCTCCATTTTTAATGACTTGTGATAGTAGTTTATTATTCTTTAACATCGTTCTGTGGATTGATTGGGTTCTGCTGGGAGGTTCTCAGAGGGGGCTGCTCCAGAAATGGCAGTCAGACTGTGGACTGGGCTGGGGGTCATCTAAGGGCTAGATGTTCAAGATGTTCAAGATGGGTGATGAACTCACGTATCTTGTTCCTTGGCTGGGGTCTGTCTTTTTCTCTCTCCATGTGGCTGCTCCAGGTGGCCAACCTGGGTGGTCTCAGACTAGCCAGACTTGGTACCTGTTGATGGGCTTCCCTGCTGGAAACTGGCCTACTATGGTTCCCAGATACCCAGCTGGAAGCTACAAGCCTTCTTAGCACCTATCCTTGGGATTCAGTGTCTTTTCCACTACACTTGTTCTATTAGTCCCAAGCTAATTCCAGGATCAGCCCAGTTTCAAAGAGGAAGGGAGCACATAAAGGTGTGACTATTGGGACACGCGGCTCACTGGGGGCCCTTCTTTCGAGACTAGCTTACACACAGTGCCAGTCAAGAGACTGGACTTTTTATAGCTGATTGGAGAAAGCAGAGCAGGCTTCCTGGGAGAGGTGGCATTTGAGTCAGCCCTTGAAGGACAGGTGCCTATATAATTCAATCCATGCCACTGTACAAAGATGAACACAAACAGGCAAAAGAAAGAAAATACAGGACTGAGTTTGATAGGCCAAGAAGGTGAGAAGGACAGAGAAGAACAGACCACGTGCAGGGATAAGTTCAGGGCCATTGGGTGTTAGAGGCCAGTTCAGGACAGGGTGGGAAGTGTGGCTGGAAACAACCTCCCAGGGCTGTTGAACTGCGGAGAGAGGTGCAAAAGGATTTTGCCAAGAGAAAAACAAAAGAGGTACCACTTGAGTTCCTCCTTTCCTGTCTGCCTCCCTCCAGTCTTCCGAGGCCGGTTCTGGGCCAGGCTCTGTGCTCTGGCACTGATGCAGAAAGAGCTCCTAGTTGGAGGAAACTCACAGTCCAGTGGAAGAAAATAAGTCATGGGCACAAGAAACCGTCCTCCAGGACTCTGAATCATCAGCATGCCAAAAGTGGACCGATAGCGGTCCTGGGAGTTCTTGGGGACCAGTTCAATAGGCCTGAGCTGAGGCTTAGAAGTGGAGTTAAATCAGAGTGTGGAGTGAAGATGCTGCCTGATAGAATCAAAGGCTCGTTGATTGGCGGGGAGACGGAGGGAAAGGGAGACACCCAAGTGGCTTGTCTCTGGCTCCAGAAACTTGAGTGATGACAGTGGCATCAGGGAGGAGGGGACCCAAGCAGAGAGGGCAGGGGTGGGGGGACCAGCTGGGCTGTGGGCATGCGGTTGGCACCTGTGGCCATCTGGGGGTATGGCTAGGGATCACGATGCCCAGCTCGGGGTGTGAATTTCTGGGTCCCCCTTGTTTTCCCCTACCAGGCCCTGGAACAGCTCCTCCAGCTTCTTGGGGGCAGGGGGGAAAGCAGGGGGAGTGGGCTGCTGGGCAGTGGGTGGCTTGCAGGGGGCGGGAGCCGGACCCTGCGGTGTCCTCTCGCCAGGCACTGGCAGGACCTGGGCTACATGATCCTGTACATCACGGGGCGGCCGGACATGCAGAAGCAGCGGGTGGTGTCGTGGCTGTCCCAGCACAACTTCCCACAGGGCATGATCTTCTTCTCCGACGGGCTGGTGCACGACCCGCTGCGGCAGAAGGCCATCTTCCTGCGCAACCTGATGCAGGAGGTGAGCGTCCGGCGCGGGAGGGGCTTCCACCCGGGAGGGGTGAGTCGGCCGCCCTCCTCCTCGGCCCCGCCTCCTCCCTCAACCTGGGGGAGCCCCTCCTTTACCCCACATGCTCCCACTGTCCAAGCGGATGCCCAGTTGGCAAAGCACATCCACGTGCATCTCATCGGTCCTTCTACTGCCCAGCGAGCTGTGTATCTCCTCCATCTCCACTGATGGATGAGAACGGTGAGGTTTAGGAAGGGGAGGCCACTGCAGGGGTGGCCCCTGAGGCAAGGTGGACCCGTGACCTGGAGTCTGTCTGCGTGCCGAAAAAGGGTCCCCCACCAGTGCTCCCCGGGGGGACATCTAGGAATCCTTCGTGGCGGATGCACTGCCCCCGCCCCCATCAGCTGCCATGTGTTTCAGTGTTTCATCAAAATCAGCGCAGCTACGGCTCCACGAAGGACATCTCTGTCTACAGTGTGCTGGGCCTGCCGCCCTCCCAGATCTTCATTGTGGGCCGGCCCACCAAGAAGTACCAAACCCAGTGCCAGGTGGGTGGAAGTGGGGGTGTAGGGCCAGTAAAGGCAGAGAGGGGAGAAGGGGGTTTATCCCGTTGTTTGCTCATTCATTCATTCAACACACACAGCTGGTGCCTGTGCTGGTGGGTGTAGGTGGACTCGGATGTCACGTCATCTAGTCTAGACGGGGAGATGGAAAAACTAGCCAACAATGACGGTGCAGTGTGGCAATAGCCATAATGAATGACAGGGGAGCGCAGAGAATTGTGGGCCCTAAAAAGGAGCAGCTAAACCTGACTCAGGGACAAGGCTGATTTTTTGAAAGTTGGAAGGAGTTGTCCGTGAAGGGCCTGAGCTTGGATGAGCCTTTTTGACAGAGGCAGCAGCAAAAGGAAGGGTCAGGAGGTGGCAGAGCAACTGTAAATTCTGGGAACTGACTGCAAGTGACTCAGCTGGGTGATGCGGGAGGGAGCCGGAGCAGGGCTTGGAGTGGGGCATGGTGGAGGGGCTGTGTGTCTTGCCAAAGTTGGGATTTGATGGCTCTGGAGGGGGTTCATGATTCAGAGAGATCCCTCAGGGTGTGGTTGGAGGGAGCCTCAGAGGAAGGGGAGAGGGGAGGGAAGCAACGGCAGGGTGGCAGCAGGGCAGTGACGGCCTACGGTTTGAGAGGCACTTCTAAAGCAGGATGGATTGGATTTGGTAACGAAGGGATCAGATTCTCAGGATGGGAGAAATGGGATGTCAAGGATGGCCCTCGGTTTCTGACCTGGGCGACCAGGTGCGCGTGCGCTAAGTTGCTTCGGTTGTGTCCGACTCTTTGCAACCCCATGGACCATAGCCCACCAGGCTCCTCTGTTCATGGAATTCTCCAGGCAAGAATACTGGAGTGGGTTGCCATGCCCTCCTCCAGGGGAATCTTCCCGACCCAGGGATCGAACCCCTGTCTCTTAATCTCCTGCACTGGCAGGCAGGTTCTTTGCCACTAGCACCACCTGGGAAGCCCTGGGCAGCCAGGCAGGTAGTACCATTACTGGGATTGAGAAGCAGGCGACTGAGGGGAAGGTGATAATGATCTCTTTGCACCATGTTGAGTGGAGGTGCTTGAGAGTGAGCATCAGGCAGAAGGGCAGAGATGGTGGGACCTCAGAGAGGGGACCGTCAGAGCATGGCTTCTTAACTCTAACCTGCACATGGATGACCAGGGGAGCTTGTTTAAATGCAGATTCAGATTCCTAGGCCTGGGGTGGGGCCTGACAGTCTGCCTGTCAAGGGTCCAGCTCCTGCTGATGCTGGTGGCCCACAGCCCACACTTTGAGTAGCAAGGTTCTGCAGGCCCAGCAGAAGGGATTGGCCAGGAGGGCCACTGTAGGGGCCAGTAAAACATCAATGAAGTTCCCTGGGATAGAAGCTGGAGGAGGGGAGAGACTTACCTTTGGGGGACCTTAGTGAAAGTGACAAGGATGAGAGAGCTTCAGGAATCCAGGAAATCCCAGGTGTGACCCTTGGGTCAGACCGAAGCACTCAGTTGTGCCAAGCCAGGCAGGGAGCCTCGAAGAGTAATGAGCAACCTGGGTCAGGGAGAAGCTGGATGCTCCAGGAAGGGGCGTTGTTGGGGCTGGTCGGGGAGGGGAGAGGAGACCGGACCAGGGCCTGCCCGCCCCCCGCTGACCTGACTCCTGTCCCCTCTGCAGTTCCTGAGCGAGGGCTACGCGGCGCACTTGGCAGCGCTGGAGGCCGGCCACCGCTCGCGCCCCAAAAAGAACAGCTCGCGCATGATCCTACGCAAGGGCAGCTTCGGCCTCCACGCGCAGCCCGAGTTCCTGCGGAAGCGCAACCACCTGCGCCGGACCATGTCGGTTCAGCAGCCCGACCCGCCCGCCAACCCCAAGCCCGAGCGGGCCCAGAGCCAGCCCGAGTCCGACAAGGACCACGAGCGGCCCCTGCCCGCGCTCAGCTGGGCTCGCGGGCCCCCAAGTTCGAGTCGGTGCCCTGAGGGCCGGGCGGTGCAGCAGAGCAGGGGGTGGGGGGCCCACCAGGGCTGCCTGCGGGGACGGGAGGGGCTGCCTTGTCCCCGGCAGACACAGGCTGTTTCCTGCTTTTTCCCTCCCGTGTCTGTCCAGCAAAGTGTCCAACCAGCGAGGCGGGAGGGACCCTGCCTGGCCTTGGCGGGGAGGCTCCCTGGGCTGCAAAGGGGTGAGATCCAGGGGTCTCAATGCAGTCGCTGCTGCTCCCCTACGCCTGCAAGACAAGCCCCAGTCAGGGTGGATGTCTGTGTAACCCCTGGGGGGCAGGCTTGCCTGGAGCCCAAGTGTTTGACAAAGTCGACCATCTCTCTGAGTTCCGGAGGCTTCGGCAGTGATGGTTGGCAGGCCCTAAAGGGAGGCGCCCCCCAATCAGGGACCAACAGCCGCTGGCAAGTGCAGCTTATTGGTTGCCTGCTGGGGTGAGGGGAGGGGGGCGCAAGTGGCGTTTGTGCCCGCCCCCTGGCAACGTCCCAGGTCACCATCCTGGGCCTGGCTTGCCTGTGGCCAAGTGGCCACTTTCTGGGAGTGAGAGGATGTCCAGTAGGTTCATCCTATGTTTGAGTTGTTTGTCCACAGCCGGTTGGGGGCGGGGTCTGGTGCTGACGGTCTGTCCTCCTGCAGCTGTCTATTGTCCCCCTTTCTTGTCCTCTGTATCCTCGCCTTTCTCCTGGGGCCCTGGAGGACAGTCCTGCCTCCTCCCGGAGTCCTGCCCTGGTGCCCTCTGCCGTGAGGCTGCGGCCCTGGGCTCTGGCCTAGCTGGGCTGGCTGGGAACCCTGGAGCCTGTTGCTTGCCCTCACTGGGCCCTGCCTTCCTTCTGTAATTGGAAGGGTCTCCTCAGCTGAGATCTTGGGGGCGTTTTTGACTCCTAGGCTGTCCTGCACTTCTGCCTCTGTGGCTTTTCAGGCCTAAGAGCCTTTCAGAGTGCCCGGTTCTCTATTCCCTCTCCGCAGACTGAGAGAGGGGCTCTGGGGCCCACTGCCCCACTTCCGAGGGAGCCCCTCTGCGGGGGTTGCTGGGAAGGGGGGTGCCTGCTCCATGGAGATGTTTGCTTTGTGCTGATGCCCAAACCTGGCATCCCAGGGACAGAGACATCTCCCAGCAGGCCCTGGCCTGGCTCCTCCTCCCCAGCTCAGCTCAGAGTGTTTTCTCCCTTTGGCTCCTGGAAGGCAGACAGCTGAGGTCCCAGAGCTCCGGGGGTTCATGTAATTTTGGCTCAAACTGTTGTGTTCTCTGCCCTTCCCCCGGCCTCTCAGCTTGGTTTGATGCCTATAACCTCCTCTTGGGCTGTCCCTTGAGGTTGGCAGGGCTTGGCTCTCCTGGGGTTCCCTCAAATTCTACCCAGGCCTTCCTGCTGCTGAGCCCCTGGCCAGGGCATTGGTCTCCTGCACTTCTCCTGCTTCCTGGCCCAGACCCACGCCTGCCCGTGTGGAGTGCTCTCTGGGCTGCCTCAGAGTTCCTCCGGGCTGTCGCTGAGGCTAGTCCAGCTCTTTCAGCCGGGCTCTGTGTCAGGGGCTGGGCTGCCCCAGGGCCCAGATGTCTGTGTGCCCAGCAGGCAGCTGTTCAGCTCAGTGTTGCTTCTGCTGTCTACCTCTTGCAGCTCCCATGTGGCCAGGGTCCTCCCCAGTGGCGGCTGCTGGTGGGGGCACCTGGCCCCGCTGTTGTGAATCACCTGGCACACTCGACGCCCCGCTGGGGCTGGAGGGGTCCGTGCTCCCAGCCCCCACCCCTGCTCTACGAGAACTGTGTCCTCCAGCTCCACTTCCAGCGCTGCGTCTGCACCCAAACCCAGAGCTGCTGGCAAGTCTGTCGGGGAAGGGTGGTCTCCCCCAGCTTCTTCTCTGGTCCTGCCTTCTGGTGGTTCACGATGGGCCCATTCCTCCTTTAACATTTCATCCTTCTTAGCTCTCCATTGGGCACCAGCTCCTATGGCATAGTCACCCCAAAGCCAATCTCTCCCCTCCTTTCCAAAATAGACCCTGAATTAAACTCGGCAGACATAGTCTGCTTCTCTGAAACCCGTCTCCTTTTTGCAGAAGCCACTGATGTATTACTCTCAAGTGATGAAATAATTAGTGTGAGATACTTCTCCCCCAGCTAGAGTATCTCTACCCCATTTTTTCTGAGAACCCCAGCCTGGGAGCAAGAGAGGCTGGGACCCTGAAGGATTTGGAGTGTGGGGGAGCAGGGTTCTGTGGTTGTGGGGGTCAGAGCTGGGACGTGAGCCCCAGCAGAGGGCCCACACCCCTTCCTTTCCAGAGCTCCGGTTTGGGGCTCTGATGACTTGCACCTTGCTATGGAAGGTGTACAATGAGGTGTTCTGAACACAGCATTTTGGGAGCTGCAGTTGGTGTGTGTAAATGTGTGTACGTGGGGTTCTGTATAGTGATCAGACTCGTTTCAGTACTGCTTCCATGGCAACTCTGTAACCAATATGCACTTTCTCTGCTAGTGGTTTGTTTGATTTTTGTCCATCCAGTTGAGTTGGAGAAAAACAAAGAACCAACTTGTGTTCTCTGGAGGGGGTTGCTGCTGCCTCTCCCGGAGTAGTTCTGTGACCCCCAGTCTGGCTGTTTTCTAGAGAATCCTTCCAGCTCCTGGTGTGCCTGCTCCCAGGGGCTGGGAAACAGATCTTCCCGCCTGACCAAAGCTCCTTGTTTCTTGCGTGGCATGTTTGTTCTTCCTAGTCCGGGGGCTATCCCGATAGATGGCCTGCCTGCTGCCTTCCCCTGCCTTTGCCCTGTTGGGGGTTCAGGGTGCATCTGTAGCCAGGGCCTGCTCTTCCAGCCTCATGGCATTTTTCTAAAGATCTCAACTCCTCTCTTAGGCTCCGCAACAGATACATTGGGGGGGGGAAGTCGGACTCTTTCATGCATTTGGATAAATGGCCCTCCAGTCTGGGTGCTGGGCCACAGAAAAGAAACAATTTTGAACCCCAGTATTCCAGACATTACTGGGGGTGGGCTCTAGGAAAGAGGGGAGGCTGGATCTCATGGTTTTTAAACTGTACTTTTACACTTTGGAGCCCAGACCCACACCCCGGAAGTGCCCTGCAGACAAACCATGGCGCCAATGTTTCAGTGGAAGCCGGACCCCGAGGCATGTGGAGAATGGGTCCCCAGGTGGTGCCGGTTTTGCAGGGACACTCACCCACCCAGCCCAGGTGCAGCTCCGCCCGGGAGGGGTGCTTTGCCTGCGGAGCCTCAACTTGACCCCGCCTTAAATGACCAACCTTCCTGCCGAATCCCCGGGGGGTTGGGGTGCCAAGTGCTCTGGAAACCTATTCTCTTTTGGCTTAGCCAAAAGAAACGTCCCTTCCCCTTCCCCCGACCCCAGGCATGGGGGAACTTTCTTAAAAATCCCAAGTAGTGTTCAGTCCAAGCAGCGAGGCATGGCCTGGGTCCTTGACTCCTGGCTGAGAAACCAACAGGGTGATTGGAAAAAAAAAATCCAAGAGTTTGTCCCCCACCCTCATGCACAGAAAGGCAGGTGACATCAAGGAGGGGTGGGACAGTAGGGCAGCTGGCTGGTGGGGACTCCTACCCTCGGACCCTGCTGTCCTTTTCTGTTTGTTTACTCGGTGATGGCAGCCCGTCTGATCTTGTCTGTCTGACTGTTCCTAAGTGTGTAACTCGCAGTATTATTTGTGGTGGATGGTTCTGTGGTGAAAAAGGTTTATTCTATTTCTCATGGCTGCCTTGTACAAAATCCGTTAGAAAAGAAAAATGTAAAATATGAGATTTCTAACAAGACAAAAACAGCACTATGAAGTTAAAAAGATTTTTACAACTGGTCTTGATTTTGATGTGAGCTGGTTTTTAACTCTCAAATGTTGTCACTTAAATAAAAACCTTATTTGCCTTTAAAACGAACTTTGCTCTGAACTAAGCCGAGAGACCTTTCCCATTGCTCGTGTTCCCCCTGATCTGGGGGCAGGCTGGCTCAGAGTTGGGGTGGGTGATGGGTCAGGTCCCAGAACCTATTGCCAAGAGCAGTGTGAGGGTAGTGAGGACAACAAACAGATGCCAGCTACAGAAAAGTCTTTATTATGAAAAACCAGTGTTATCCAGGAAAGTCACACACTGGCTTCTTTCTAATAAAATGAAAAAGCAGATTTCTTAAATAATTTACAAAGGGCAGAAATCGCTACTGAATAGTGTGTGGCCTCTATGCCCACATTGCCCTGTGCTGAGAATGAGAATAGGTCCCTGTGGACCCAGGATCTTGGGGCCTGGAAACCTCTCCCACCCCTCCTTCCGGGGTTCTTGTGTGGGAAGTAGGGCTAAATCTGGGTTCTCAAGAGCCCCCGCACTGGTGATAATATGGTCTGACTCTTTGTAGACCCCACTCCTGGATACATAGCTCAAGCTCTCACATATTACCTGCCATCTGCACTTCATGTTATAAATGAAGCAACTGTAAAGCTCATATGTGGGTTGAGTTCCTAAGCCCCAAAGTGAAGTAAGATGAATGGTTCCCCCCACCCCTCCGAGATCTCCCTGAGTCGCTTGCAGGCTGTGGCAGGTGGTGACTGGCGGGCTGCGAGGTGGCTGAAGCAGGAAAGCAGAGGACCCCAAGCAGCCCCCACCTGGGGCTTTGTGAGTCAGGTCCTTGTTTGTGGCAGCTCAGGGGCATTGCCAGCGCCTGGGTCCTCCAGGAACTCCCAGGAGGCGTGGATCCTGAGTGTGAGGGCATGGTGGTCAGCTATGGCTTGCTTCCTGCAAGACAGAGCTCCTTCACACCCCAGGGGAAGTGGGAACACCAGACACTGCCCCCCACCTCAAAATGAGGTTCTGGAAGGTGGTTGTGCCTGTTGGGGGTGCCCATCAGTGATGGGCTCAGTGAGGTTAGCCACAGCCCTGGCTCCCAGCAGATCCGAGGATTTGCATATGGAGGAAGAGGAGAAGGAGGAGGAGGGAGAGGGAGAAGAAGGCTCTGAGAAAGAGGCTTGGAAGGAGGGCATTACCTGAAGGGCGCTGTCCTCAGTCTCGGATGAGACAAACAGTCATGTCGCCACTAGAGATGAGAGAGCAGCGGGGACAGGTGCTGCTGTCTGTCCTGGTGCTGCAGGCTCTGAGAGACCCTCCCCACCCAGGCTAGACAAGACCAGACCTGGCAGTGTGGTGGGTACACGGCCCACTTGGCATGTAGTCAGCGCCAGCGGGGACCCGCCTCAGAGCCTATCACAGCCACGAACGTATGACCCCAGTTAGGGCAGCTCCAGGCCCAGGTGCTGCCCCAGGACAGGGTCCTAAGCAGACAGACCAGGCATTTCACAGCAGCCACGTCACTTTCCCCAGTTCCAGGGTGGGCATGGTGGAGAGGAACCATGGAGAGTGAGTGGTGAAAGAAGGGTGGGTCTTTCAGGAACCAGGTACCTGGTCACACGTGATGGATACATTTTAGGGCCCACGGCCGAGGGGGCCACGTCCATCCGGTGTGCCCTTAGCTACCACCCCAAGCCAAGTATTTGATCATGGAGGAGACCGAGGCATGTTGCAGAGGCTCAGAGAGGGAGAGCAATGGTTAGACTCACACAGCAGAGTCTGAACAAGAGACCTGCCTGAAAAAGTGGCCCGGCTCGCAGGGGACTCTCCTGGCCATGTCCTCTGAAGCATGGTAAGCTGGCTCACCTGTCCTCCGCTATGATGGCCTCATCTAGCTCTTGGGACACCTTTTGGAGATGCCAGATTCCTGCCCCCACGGGCTCCAGGTCACTGTCGGACTCACTGGACAGAAGGAAAAGCCATGCGTATCAGTCACTAGCTGGAAACCTGTGGCAGGAGCCTATTCTAACCCAGCACTGGGACCTGGTGTACAGGCCCCAGAGATGACCAGTGTGGGCCAGAAACTGATCACCCCAGACCCCCATTCTAGGAAGTGTCGTCAGAGAGGCTTGGAGCAGATGGGAGAGAATAGCTGGAGGCCATTGTCAGGGTAGATGATCCTGCAGACAGGTGAGCCTCCATCCCCCACCCCTGCCAGGTGGCTCCAAAAACTTTTGGTGGAACTTGGGTGAATGTGATACTCTTAGAGTTAAGCTCGTCTCTTCCTTTGGCAGGTGGGGAAACTCAGGCCCAGAGGACCTCCCCAGGTCCCCCATAGTGAGGCGCAGAGCTGAGCCAGAGCATGGATGTGGCTCAGCTCAGGGTGTCCTGAAGGTGCTCAGCAGCCCCCAGAGCCCAGTTAGCATTTGAGGGGCAGGCACTGCCCCACTTACCTAGGGGAGCAGAGGGTCTCTGCCAAGGAGTAGGGGCCCCGGAAGGCAGCCTCTCTTCTGGACTGTCGCAGAGGGTGGGCATGGGGGCCCATCTGGACAGACAGGCGGTGGTACTCTTTCTCCCAGGGGTCCAGGGTTGAGTGGGCAGGGGCGGCCACAGATAGCCGGGTGCTCCTCTGGCTCAGGCTGCGAGCTGGGGGGCTACTGCCCTTCTGGGCCCCTCTCTTCCTCCTCCTGGCTTTCACCTGGGTTTCCACCAGCCACTTGGTGCCACTTTGGCAGGACTCCTGGATCCTCTGTGACCGGTACGTGGAAAAGTCAGTGTGGACAAGCCAGGAATGAGCTACCCGATTCCTCAGGGCATCCCCCAACCCCTCGGCCCAGCAGCTGGTCCTACAGATCCAGGCAGCCTTTCGGCTCAGGGTGAGGGATGCCAATGAGTCCATGAGGCCACAGGCCCATGGCAGGGACCCAGCTCAGGCCCCCAGGGGTAAGTGCACGGGCAGCAGCAGAACCGCTCTGGCTCATGGAGCCTGCCTTGATCTAAATCCAAACCCTCTTTCTGGACAGATTGACCCAGACTCAACGGGGAGGCCTGGGGGAGACCACACCTACCCCCAGGAGACAGTGAAATAATTCTAAACATGTTTGGCACACGGCCTACCTTCTCACGCCCTGCCTTGCTCTCTGTCCTTCAGCCATATCCAGACTAAGTTCCTGCCAGTTCTCTTCAGCATCTTGCTCTCCTTTAACCCTGGGTCTGGACTATTTCACCTGTCTTGTACACTCCTCATACCTCCTCATATCTCCCCTTTCCTGGGCGAATTCCATGGAGTCACCTCCTCCAGGAAGCCTTCACTGACTAAGCTTGTTTTTGGTGTTCCCCACCATTAGCCCTTTGCATGCAACTTCCTATCACAGTTTAGCTCTTACATCTTGTCTCGTGATGTTCTGTTTCCTCCACAACCCTGTTTTCATTCACTCATTCAGCTATTTGTTGAGCACCTACTGTGTGCCATGGGCTTCCCAGATGGCGGTAGTGGTAAAGAAACCACCTGCCAATGCAGAAGAGATAAGAGACATGGGCTCGATCCCTGGATTGGGAAGGTCCCCTGGAGGAGGGCATGGCAACCCACTCTGGTATTCTTGCCTAGAGAATCCCATGGTCAGAGGAGCCTGGCTCCTACAGTCCATAGGGTAACAAAGAGTCAGACATGACTGAAGCAACTTAGCATGCACACACCACTGTGTACCAGGAATTGTTTGGAGAGCTTGGGACACAGTAATAAATCAAGGACCCTGTCTTCACAGAGTCTATATATTCTTGGGGGATCTTTGGGGGCAGCCATTTTTCAGCATCAAGGAATCCCTACATCCATACCTGGACATGGTTGGCATTACCTGGGACATGGCACCCAAGGTGCTCTTAGCTGAGCGAGCTGCAGCCTGGAGGCCCTGCTGCTCTGGCTCTGGGGTTTCCAGGCGTTTCCAGGAGGGGCCCACCCCGAGGTTGAGGCTGACTGCTCTCAGGGGCAGCCGCCTCTGGAACTGTCTGCACAGGGAGCCCAGGGCCCCGCTGGAGGTGTCCAGGTGGCTGGCTACAGGCTGCAGGGCCTCGCTCTCCTCCAACTGCTCCTGGTTCTGGAGAGACCTCCGACGCAGGGAAGCCCCCACAGCTGGCCACCGAGAAGCCATCTGACTGTTCAAGAGTCTGTTCTGTTCCACAAACCCTGGGGAGGAGATCAGTGGGAGATCAGCAGGGTATCCCCCATCCCACTCCAGGGTCCCGTGAGACACCGGTTCCAGAGGAAGAGATTCCCGTCCTGGGGCCCATGGGTGGGGCGCTTGTCAACCGTGGGTGCAGGAAGGAGGAATTCTTCCTAGAAGTGAGGTCGGTGAGGCCCGGAGAGGGCAGAGTCTGGACAAGGCCGGCCAGCAAGGCGTCCCTTGCTGTGAGTGTCTGAATCAGCTGTCTTTTCATCCCAGCCTACTTTCCGTTATCTGCCTCAGGCTGGGAGGGAGGCAGTCAGGACCCGCCGGCCGTCGCTGAGCCTCAGCACTTGGCCCAAGGCTGGACGAGGGGCTCTTTCGCGAGCTCGCCCTGACCCAACGCGCGGAGGTGGGCTGACCAGACACCCCGATGTCCACCCGGCTATACCCAGAAGCCCCACATGCCGTGCCCGTCCTAACTAGGGGTCCCCCACCCCACTTGCTCCCGTCCCTTCTGAACAGAACCCCGCCACGCCCCGGCCCGCACTCACCCAACAGCTCCCGAGGCTGACCCGACGACGGGCACAGCCGCTCCTCGCCCATCCAGTCGATTTGAAACACCGCGCGGATCCGCCCCCCTGGTCCTGTCCTCACAGCTGATTGGCTCCGTCCCCGCCTCGCGGCCACGCCAGGGATCCGATTGGTCCCTACGCCAGCGGCTGTGAATCCTGCTCTCGAATTGGCCCAGCCATCCCCATTCATCCTCCGGAGGCCCGCGGGGCAGGGAGCCGCGCGTAAAGGACCCTTTGTGTCTACGGGCCCCGCCCGAGTTTCCTGCAGAATCCGTAGCCCTCGTCGGCTCAGCCCCGGCGCCACCTACTGACGCTCGGTCTCGGGCCACTGGACCCCAACCTTAACTTATAAAGGGCTCTGGCTGGCCTGACTGGGCGGGGCGAGGCGGGATCCCCGGCTCCTAAGGGTCCCTCCTGTCCTGCCTGAAGGTCTCAGTGTTTTTGTCAGAAAGAGCCTGGGCTGGGAACTCGGAGCCTTGGCTTGCTGTGGAAATTTTGTTTCAAACTTCCCTCGTGACCCTCTGCCTTCCTGAGACTACCCTTCAGTTCCCCAAACTTGCCACCTGCACGGATCCCCAGGAAAACCCATCCTGAAAGAGCGGACAGATTGAGTGCACCCCCAGCCCCCTACCCCCACTCCAAGTAC
>SJXQ01007166.1:56257-89012 GCA_006408695.1 Aepyceros melampus
GTCCTTAACCCTGTTCTTCACCTCTGGGTCATCTCCCCCCACACCCTGGTAAAGGGACTCTCCCCATGGGAGGAGACCGATTCAAACGAGTCACTTACTATGCACCTGGCCGCGGTGCAGTGATTAAAGAATCTGCCTGTCAATGCAGGAGATGAGTTCGATCTCTGTGTTGGGAAGAACCCCAGGAGAAGGGAATGGCAACCCCTCCAGTATTCTTGCCTGGAGAATCCCATGGACAGAAGAGTCTCGCAGGCTATATAGTCTATGGGGTCGCAAGAGTGGGACACGACTGAGCGGCTAAGCACAGCACAGAGTTGGACACAGCTGAGCACACGCACGCATGCACTAAGCACCAGGGACTAATTTCCAAGCACTTTATAGGAGGGACTCAAGAGCCTCTCGCTGCAGCCTAGGACTAGATGAGGAAATGGAGGTGTGGGGAGGTTGGGAGGGACCTCAGTTTTCTGCTTTATATGCAGCAGGGATTCAAACTCTGTCACCCTGGGACCAGGGTCCATGAGCCTCTCCAGCATAGCACACGGCCTCTCCTCAGCCTGCAGCTCTCCCCACAGTTGTACCCAACCAGCACCTGGCTCCCCTTCTCCTCCTGGGTGCTGTGGGCACCTTAAACCAACATGCTCCAACAAGGTCACGCTGGTGTCTCTCAACCCCCCTTTTCTCCTTCCTCATTCCCCTCACCTGTCCTTCCAATTATTTACTTGTGTCTGATAGATTAAGCTCTTTGCTGACAATGATCCACAAAGGTGAACCAAACAGGTGAACTAACTTGGTGAACTAGCTCAAACCTGGTGTGTGTGGGAGAGACAGATATGGATGAGTCAAATAACAAGTCCCCAATCCATCAAAGAGAATTATGACACAAAAATTATGTCACTTACAGCTGAGACCTACAGAATGAGTTCACCAAGCAAAGAGAGTGTGTGTGTGTGTGTGTGTGTGTGTGTGTGTGTGTATGTGTGTATTTGGGGGTGGGGATCTTCTTCCACAAAGAACATTATGTTTGAGGGGCCCAGGACCCAGGTGAGACCCCCCACCCCAGCACACATACCTATGTGTAACTGAAACAAAATCTTCCTGAAATAATACTTGACAATGTGTGGGGTGCTTTGACATAATTTCTATTCAGTATTTCGTTTTTTGAAAATGCTGGTGACAACTTGCTGCATTCATTTTTCAGTGGTTCACTAAGAGTTCTGACCTGTGGTTTGAAAAACCCTGCTCTGTTTTGCATGTCCAACTTCTTCCCCAGTTGAGTTGTTTCCTAAGCATCTGAAGTGTTCGTTCCCACACTTCTGGTATCTGATAGATAGAGTGCCTGATGAACTATGGAATGAGGTTCGTGACATTGTACAGGAGACAGGGATCAAGACCATCCCCCAGGCAAAGAAATGCAAAAAAGCAAAATGGCTGTCTGGGGAGGCATTACAAATAGCTGTGAAAAGAAGAGAGGCGAAAAGCAAAGGAGAAAAGGATAGATATCAGCATCTGAATGCAGAGTTCCAAAGAATAGCAAGGAGAGATAAGAAAGCCTTCTTCAGCGATCAATGCAAAGAAATAGAGGAAAACAACAGAATGGGAAAGACTAGAGATCTCTTCAAGAAAATTAGAGATACCAAGGGAACATGTCATGCAAAGATGGGCTCGATAAAGGACAGAAATGGTCTGGACCTAACAGAAGCAGAAGATATTAAGAAGAGGTGGCAAGAATACACGGAAGAACTGTACAAAAAAGATCTTCATGACCCACATAATCAAGATGGTGTGATCACTCACCTAGACACCCTGGAATGTGAAGTCAAGTGGGCCTTAGAAAGCATCACTATGAACAAAGCTAGAGGAGGTGATGGAATTCCAGTTGAGCTGTTTCAAATCCTGAAAGATGATGCTGTGAAAGTGCTGCACTCAATATGCCAGCATATTTGGAAAACTCAGCAGTGGCCACAGGACTGGAAAAGGTCAGTTTTCATTCCAATCGCAGAGAAAGGCAATGCCAAAGAATGCTCAAACTACTGCACAATTGCACTCATCTCACAGGCTAGTAAAATAATGCTCAAAATTCTCCAAGCCACACTTCAGGAATACGTGAACCGTGAACTCCCTGATGTTTAAGCTGGTTTTAGAAAAGGCAGAGGAACCAGAGATCAAATTGCCAACATCCACTGGATCATGGAAAAAGGAATAGAGTTCCAGAGAAACATCTATTTCTGCTTTATTGACTATGCCAATGCGTTTGACTGTGTGGATCACAAGAAACTGTGGACAATTCTGAAAGAGATGGGAATACCAGACCACTTAACCTGCCTCTTGAGAAATCTGTATGCAGGTCAGGAGGCAACAGTTAGAACTGGACATGGAACAACAGACTGGTTCCAAATAGGAAAAGGAGTATGTCAAGGCTGTATATTGTCACCCTGCTTATTTAACTTCTATGCAGAGTACATCATGAGAAACGCTGGACTGGAAGAAGCACAAGTTGGAATCAAGATTGCTGGGAGAAATACCAATAACCTCAGATACGCAGATGACACCACTCTTATGACAGAAAGTGAAGAGGAGCTATAAAGCTTCTTGATGAAAGTGAAAGAGGAGAGTGAAAAAGTTGGCTTAAAGCTCAACATTCAGAAAACGAAGATCATGGCATCTGGTCCCATTACTTCATGGAAAATAGATGGGGAAACAGTAGAAACAGTGTCAGACTTTATTTTCTTGGGCTCCAAAATCACTGCAGATGGTAACTGCAGCCATGAAATTAAAAGATGCTTACTGCTTGGAAGAAAAGTTATGACCAACCTAGACAGCATATTCAAAAGCAGAGACATTACTTTGCCGACTAAAGTCTGTCAAGTCAAGGCTATGGTTTTTCCTGTGGTCATGTATGGATGTGAGAGTTGGACTGTGAAGAAGGCTAAGCGCTGAAGAATTGATGCTTTTGAACTGTGGTGTTGGAGAAGACTTGAGAGTCCCTTGGACTGCAAGGAGATCCAACCAGTCCATTCTGAAGGAGATCAGCCCTGAGATTTCTTTGGAAGGAATGATGCTAAAGCTGAAGCTCCAGTACTTTGGCCACCTCATGCGAAGAGTTCTCATTGGAAAAGACTCTGATGCTGGGAGGGATTAGGGGCAGGAGGAGAAAGGGACGACAGAGGATGAGATGGCTGGATGGCATCACTGATTCGATGGACGTGGTCTGAGTGAACTCTGGGAGATGGTGATGGACAGGGAGGCCTGGCGTACTGCGATTCATGGGGTCGCAAAGAGTCGGACACGACTGAGTGACTGAACTGAACTGAACTGAACTGTTGAATTTGTTATTGTAATTAGGGAATTTCTTTCATGTCCTCTTCCAGTGAAAGATGAAGGGGAAAAGAAAGGGTTATTTTTCTGGAAACTAAGTTGAACATGTGTGAAAGACTTAGGGAAGATGACGTATTTGGAAACAAAGCCTCTCAAACTGGATTGTCTTTCGCCATTGTCCATCCACGCCTGTCTGCCTGTCCCAGTGCCTGGCACCTACATCACAGGCCTTGATAGAATAGCTTATATATGTCGAGCCCTTACATGTATGTGCTGAGTGCATTTCCTTTTCTTAATCTTCCTTAATCTTCACAGCAACACTATGAAGTCGGAGCTATTTTTATTCCCATTACACATGACAAAACTGAGATTCAGACAGGTGAGGTGTCTCACCCAAGATGGAACAGAGTGGAGCTGCAACTTAAATCCTGGAGATCTGACTCTGAAACCTGAATTCCTAACCTTGGATTCCATGGCCTCATCAAGGGTCAGGATGGAGGCGGTGATGTCCCAGAGGCTCTTCCTGCTTGGAGCTTTTGGTCCCCCTCCCTCAGCTCCGTGACTGACAGGGCAGGTGAAGGAGAGCAGTCTCCATGGCAACGAGAGAAGGAAGAAACATTTTCCTCTGAATGAGGAGCCTCTCTCATTGCCTTTCGAGGAGGGTGGATTGTAGGAGTGGGAAGGAGGATGTACGCAGGGGAGCAGGCTCCCAGGGAAGGAGTGGTGGGTTGCAGGGGCTCTTGGTCCTCCTTGCAAGAAGTAAAAACCAGTCCGTGGTCCGAGGCTGAGGTATTCTAGGTCCAGCTCCATCCATGACCCTTGGGGAGGAGGTTGGAGGATGAGGAGCTCCAGCCTTGCCCTGCCCTGAGGGCTCCCTGTCCAACAGAAAACTTTCTCCAGTAAACTTGACCTCCAGAAGTGCCAGTGTGTTGGAAGAAGCAGATGTTAAACTGTGCTAAATGTCATGAATGTGAGATGTTAGGGGATGATGAGAGGATATAAAAGGAATTGGGGGTCAGAGCAGGTTTCCCTTAGCATATGATGTTTTAGCTGAGGAGTTAGGGGGCAAAACGGAAGAGGTTTTCCAACAGAGGGGGCTATTTTGGGAGGCCAGAGTACCACCAAGTTCCAGGAGCAGAGGAAGGCCAAGCAAGATGGAGAGGCTAGGGGCTAGGTGGCAGGAGGCAGGGCTGGCAGGATCCCATAGGCCAGGGAAGGAGCTTAGAATTCATCCTGATGGCAGCAGGAAGCCTTTGCTGAATTTTCAGAGGGAACTGGGATTATTAGAGTTCCATTTTTATGAAGCCCATTTGGAGGTTAGTTTGGGGGCCAAGCAGTGACTGGGGTCCATCTAGAGGCTATGGCCTGAGCACCTCTTTCTTCTCCCCAGTGAAACGGAAACCTCTGGCATCAGCTTCAACAGCCCCTTCTCTTCGCATCCCCCAGTCTGACCAACCATGGGCCAGATCTGTGAGTTGGACCCCTAGGTGTGCGTGCCTTTTTTTCCCAACTGTGTTGCTTGGCATGCATGCTCTTAGTTTCTCAAGGGATCAAACTGTGTGTCCCTTGAAGTGGAAGCATGGAGTTCCCACCTCTGGACAATGGGAAAATCCTCACATGTGCCTTTCGACTCTCTGCAAAACAGCTGAAGCAGAGGAAGAGAGTGAGCAGTGCAAGGCCCAGTTAGAACTTGTTCTTCTGCTGTGAATGATATCAGGGACAGAAAATGCCTAAAATGTAAAGCCTAGTAGCACGAATACTTATGAACCCCACCCCCATGTAGCCATCAGCTGGGTGAAGAAACAGAATGCTGCTGAGACCCCAGAAGCAACCCCTGCCCCTGCCCTCTGGCCTCCTTCCCTTGACTTTTATGGAGATCTCTTTGATTTTCCTTTGTAGTTTTACCATCTAAACACCCATCTTACCTCCTTTGCAGTGGACTGCTTTAGGTTGCTGTGTAGCTGCAGAAAGGATGGAATGGAAAAGAAGGGCCACTGCCTTACCCCCACTCCACCTTAACTCCTGCCCCTAGAGAAGGATGAAGCTGGGCCCACGGGAGGAAGGGGAGGTTCTGAGCACTGAGGGATGGGTCCTGGAGGGGTGATTGGGCTGCCCCAGGCTGGGTTCATGGCCAGACCAGTTGGCCCAGGTTTGGCCTCCTGTATGCCAGTGGTTTCTCACGGCAGTCAAAACTTTTAGGGGTGCTGGGTTTTTTGGGTCCCACTCACTCTCTAGGGACAGGCTTCTCAATTTCATAGAGAGGGAGGTGGGAGAGATGGATTTTCCCATTTGGGAGAAAAAGGAGACAGGATGGGTGATACCCAAGGCCACATGGTCAGAGAATAAGAGAGGGAATCAACCCTCTGAACGCAGCTCTGGGGCTCCTAATGCCATGTTCTAATCTCTCCCGGTGGCAGGATCCCGCGTCTCTTTTTCCTGTAGCCTGTCAGCCTCTGGTCAAGAAGAGAAAGCTTTTTCCTGCTCCCAGTCCTCTCACCTTCAAGGCCTGGGGGAGCCAAAGCGTAAGAACCTAAGTTGACCACAAGGTGGCGCCAAACACCATGTCTTCACATCATTTCTCACTTTTAAACCCTCAGTTCAGTTCAGTCGCTCAGTCGTGTCCGACTCTTTGAGACCCGTGCGTGAATCGCAGCACGCCAGGCCTCCCCGCCGGGGTCCAGCCCGGGTGGATCCAGGGATGCTCAAAGGTGGGACGGAGCAGGCGGATAGGAAAGGATAGGACAGGATAGGACAGGATAGCTCAGGACAGGATAGGACAGTAGGAAATTAATGAAAATAGGAGGCTGAATAACTTGGTTTACGGGGAAAGCCAATAAAACCTCAAGACAAGAGGTTTGCACCATCTACGTAGGCCACCGGCGTCCGCTTGATTCTCTAAAGGGGCCCCACCGTGGGTCCACTTTTCTCGCAGAACTTATAGCCAGGGCAAGTAAGTAGACGTGGTGAGCCTCCCGCTCCAGATGGGAATTCAGCCTGGAGGTAAAGTACAAGAGGACAGAGAGATAGAGAGAGAGAGGTGTGGGAGCCAGATGTCCCTAAAGAACAAGTCTAGGAGAGCGAGTCGTCGGAGAGACCGGCCTGCAGAACCGGTCTGAGAAATTCNAAAACCGGTAACGGGCGCAGGGGCCCGCCGCGGCCCAGGGTCCCCCGACCAGACACACACACGCGAGGGCTCGGATCGGGGCGCGGAGCCTTCCTCCTTGAGCCACCCGACCGAGTTCGGGCCCTCAGATCGGGCTCCGAGCGGCGCCCGCCGCGGTCTGGGCCGACCACACTGGGCCGCGGCGGGCCCCGGCGGCGCCTCCCCAGCACGGTCCCCGGGCGCCGGCCCAGCACCGCCGCTGATCCAGCGGAGCCGCTCGGGGCGCCTGCACTGCGGGATGTGCAGGCCAGGCCCGGGATGGGGGCCCGGAGGAGACGCAGGGGTTGCTTCAAGGTTTGCGCCGGCGAAGCTGCAAACTGCGCCCCCCGGGAACGTTGGCGTCATCACGTGTAACGCGAAGATGAAGTCATCTCATCTCATCAGATGAGAATGATTTGCCTTTTTGTGTCTCCTTTCTCTCTAGGGACGCTCAGACCAGACAACTGCAAGATGCTGTCACCAATGTGGAGAAACATTTCGGAGAGCTGTGCCAGATCTTTGCTGCTTACGTCCGGAAAACCGCCCGACTGCGAGACAAAGCGGACCTCCTGGTGAACGAAATCAACGTGTATGCCTCTACCGAGACCCCGCACTTAAAGCAGGGCCTGAAAAACTTTGCGGACGAGTTTGCCAAGCTTCAGGATTATCGACAAGCCGAGGTATGGAATGAGGTCACAGCGTCCTGTTAATGAGTGAGCCCTAAAGTGGTGGACGGAGCCGTGAAGACCTGTAATCTACCCAACTGCAGTGGCGATCACACCTTTGATGATAAACGTGCATTGTCATGTCGGTAGCACTGTGTGAGTCTTATTAAAGGGAAGTTTCCTGTAATTTTTACCGTTTTCAAACTAACCTCTAGGGTGTCTTGAAGTCCTGAATTTCCCCACCTCATTTGCCAGCTTTAAGCCAAAGGGGTGGCTGTTTACAGGGGATGGTAAACATAGTACCCGAGGCAACAAAAGGAGCATGGCTTGTGTCTTGTAGCAGGTAGGTATATTTTAAAGTAGTGTATCTGGAGATGGAAGATACTGGGAGTGGTACTGTGTATGGATAAGTAGTAACTGGACAAGAGATCTTTGTTGCTGCTTCCGTGCACTGGAAAGTTGAGCTGTGTTTCATTGAGAGGAGGGGGGCGGAAAAAGTGCACTGATTTCTTTTACAATCAACAGTGAAATTTTGTGACGTTCCCCACCCCACCCAGAAAGGACAGGGGGGAAACGATGGCGTTGTAATTGTTTAAATTGTTAAATCTCATTTACTTTTTAAAATTTTTTTTATTTATTTATTTTTGCCTGCGCTGGGTGTTCACTGCTGGGTTTTCTCTAGTTGGGGTCAGGGAGGCTACTCTTCCTTGCAGCGGGCGGGCTTATTGCGGTAGCTTCTCTTGTCCGGGAGATGGAACTCTAGGCCCAAGAGCTTCAGTAGTTGTAGCAGGCGGCCTCAGTGGTTGCTGGCACGTGGGCTTAGTAGTTCCGGCGTGTGGGATCTTCCTACTCCAGGGATCGAACCCGTGTCCCCTGCATTGGCGCCCGGACACCTGTCTATCCACTGTGCCACCAGGAAAGCCCAGCCCATTACTTTAATTAGCACTTTCACCTATATTTATTTGAAGGTTCAAGACTCAGGTCGGAAGTTTTCACTTTAACTTTTAACTTATCAGAAGTTGCCCAGTTTTTGAGCTGTATTGCTTCTTTTGTGCCTTTGGTCCTTTTTAAAAGCCTAAAACAGATTTCAATTATCAAAAAAAAAAAAAAAAAAAAACCTTGAAATCAAAAAGAAGATAATGATCCTTGAAGCTGTAACTGCTAATGATACAGAAATTTGAGTATTAATTACTTTGGGGGGAAATGGTGGGTTCTTCTCATATGATGTTTCGTGTGTAATAAACAAACTTTCAATTATATGTAACTGGGAACTTGACTGTTTCATAGGTAGTTTATATTCACAGATAATCCTAAAATCCTACCTTAGCCAATAATTTCAGTGCCCCTTGCTAGAAAATCTTATGCTATTTATCGAATAGCAAAGTGAATTGATTTACATGTGTTCTCCTTTTTATTTCCCTTGCTTACCAAATGGTGGAGGTGCTAAAGAACAATGAACAAAAAAGGTAGGCTACAAAAAGGAGAACAGAAAAAGATTTAGCTAATCTTTACACTGAATGACCAGTGTATGGATTATTTGAATTGGAATAAATAATCCTGAATATTCATGGATTTGTTTTTAGGATTCCTAATATTTAAATGCTTAATGAGAGCTTGATCTCTATTTTCCTAAAATCTTTTAAAAAGAAGTATTCATATACATTGTGTTTATAGAAATTAAACAAAAATCATTATAAACTGATATGTACTCACTGATTATAAAAACATGTATCAGCAAAATTAAGCTTTTTTCCTGCTACAAAAGTAATACATGTTCATTTTAAACAATTAAATATATGTCATCTTGTATTACCTATCCTGAAAAAGAAAATTTTAATGTCCAGGAATTGTTTTTCTTCTATAAATAGCTATATACTTCCCTTTTAAAAAAATTCATTTCTTTAGTGCCTTCCACTAGTGCTATTAGTAAAAGGAGAAATTACTCAAAATCTGATAAATATTGCAATGTTTAAGAGAACTGTTTAATTCTACGTAAAAGAGAGATTGACCACATAGTTTGACAGCTCAGGAACACTGAGACCATTTATCTTGTTCTTTAAGCTTTGATAATTTACAAATGTCTTCCCAGAAAAAAAAAAAAATTACAGTTAATACAGTGGTCTCTAGGCTTTTTTTCTTTTGAGGATTCAGTTGTTTTAAATGTTTCCAGTATGTTATATTTTTCAACTTTGATTTCCTATCTGGAAGGTTGGGCTGTTACGTTTCAGATATAATGTATGTAAAGTATCCATTCAAGTGTTAAACACACTGAAAGTATACCTGCAATAAAATTTGAGATGTCTTAAAACTTAACCAAAGCTGATTGCTGTTGTACACCTTCACAGTTTTTAATGTATTTGAGTTTAGATTCTGAGTCTTAACATTTCCAGAGATTATTTTTTTACTTATAAATGTTACTGAAATTTTAAAATTTTCAAATATTAATCAGTATAGTGATTATGGTCCGGTTAGACAGCATAGATTTTATTTCACAATTTAAATTTTGATATGTCTATGTTTCTTTCCAGTTATATTTTATAATAATTCTCAATAGGTTGAAAGACTTGAAGCCAAAGTAGTTGAACCTTTGAAAGCTTATGGAACCATTGTAAAAATGAAGCGAGTAAGTAAATTCATTTCTTTCTATTATTATTAGGTATTCTGGAAAAACATACAAGGTTTCCAATAACTGTCCTTTTAGCGGGGTCTTCCTGGTAGCTCAATTGGTAAAGAATCTGCATGCAGTGCAAGAGAACCGGGTTCGATCCCTGGGTTGGGAAGATGCCCTGGAGAAGGAAATGGCAACCCACTCCAGTATGCTTGCCTGGAAAATCTCATGGACAGAGGAGCCTGGAGGGCTGCAGTCCATGGGATCACAAAGAGTCGGGCACAGCTGACCGACTAACACTTAGTTCAGTTTAGTCGCTCAGTCATATCCAACTCTTTGCGACCCCATGAATTGCAGCATGCCAGGCCTCTCTGTCCACCACCAACTCCCAGAGTTCACTCAAACTCATCTCCATCGAGTTGGTGATGCCATCCAGCCATCTCATCCTCGGTCGTCCCCTTCTCCTTCTGCCTCCAATCCTTCCCAGCATCAGAGTCTTTTCCAATGAGTCAACTCTTTGCATGAGGTGGCCAAAGTACTGGAGTTTCAGCTTTAGCATCATTCCTTCCAGAGAACACCCAGGACTGATCTCTTTTAGAATGGACTGGTTGGATCTCCTTGCAGTCCAAGAGACTCTCAAGAGTCTTCTCCAACACCACAGTTCAAAAGCATCAATTCTTTGGCGCTCAGCTTTCTTCACAGTCCAACTCTCACATCCATACATGACCACTGGAAAAACCATAGCCTTGACTAGATGGACTTTTGTTCCCAAAGTAATGTCTCTGCTTTTCAATATGCTATCTAGGTTGGTCATAACTTTCCTTCCAAGGAGTAAGCGCCTTTTAATTTCATGGCTACAATCACCATCCGCAGTGATTTTGGAGCCCCCAAAAATAAAGTCAGCCACTGTTTCCACTGTTGCCCCATCTATTTCCCATGAAGTGATGGGACCAGATGCCATGATCTTCATTTTCTGAATGTTGAGCTTTAAGCCAACTTTTTCACTCTCCTCTTATTTGTTGGCAAAGTAATGTCTCTGCTTTTTAATATGCTATCTAGGTTGGTCATAATTTCCTTCCAAGGAGTAAGTGTCTTTTAATTTCATGGCTGCAATCACCATCTGCAGTGATTTTGGAGCCCCAAAAAACAAAGTCTGACACTGTTTCCACTGTTTCCTCATCTATTTACCATGAATTGATGGGACCAGATGCCATGATCTTCATTTTCTGAATGTTGAGCTTTAAGCTAACTTTTTCACTCTCCTCTTTCACTTTCATCAAGAGGCATTTTAGCTCCTCTTCACTTTCTGTCATAAGGGTGGTATCATCTGCATATCTGAGGTGATTGATATTTCTCCCTGCAATCTTGATTCCAGCTTGTGCTTCTTCCAGCCCAGCATTTCTCATGATGTACTCTGCATAGAAGTTAAATAAGCAGGGTGACAATATACAGCCTTGACGTACTCCTTTTCCTATTTGGAACCAGTCTGTTGTTCCATGTCCAGTTCTAACTGTTGCTTCCTGACCTGCATATAGGTTTTCTCAAGAGGCAGGTCAGGTGGTCTGGTATTCCCATCTCTTTCAGAATTTTCCACAGTTTGTTGTGATCCACACAGTCAAAGGCTTTGGCATAGTCAGTAAAACAGAAGTAGATATTTTCTCTTAATATATAATGAATTACAAATTAACATGAACATGTGCAAAGGATATGATCAATCAACTCAAAAATTAGAAAATATAGAGGACTCATAATATTTGAA
This sequence comes from Aepyceros melampus, assembly GCA_006408695.1. Classification (NCBI taxonomy): domain Eukaryota; kingdom Metazoa; phylum Chordata; class Mammalia; order Artiodactyla; family Bovidae; genus Aepyceros; species Aepyceros melampus. Next base: position 67,747 of record SJXQ01007166.1, read on the forward strand.
AAGTTGTTCACTATCACAACAAGAGAAAAACACAATTAAACTAGGAGATACCACTTTTCATCCCTTAAGATAGCCCAGGGCTAAAAATTGTTTGATAACACACTGTGCTGGCAAGGATACAAGGAAATAGCCACCAGGCTGGTAAGTGGATCAATTGGTACAACTTCCATGTAGACTATTTGGAACTACAATGCAAAATTTTAAACTCATTCTTTGGCACAATTCTACTGTTAAAAATTTTCTTCATGTATATTTGCTTGTGGGCAAATGACATCCTTATGTTTATTCATTGAAGCATTAATAGTAAAATATTACCAAAAAAAAAAGAAATCTGTATATCCATCAAAAGGGGATGAGTTAAATAAATTATGGAATGTATAAAGCTTTTAAAAGGAGAGACAGATTTCAAATAAAGACACCAAAAGCTAGGAAAATTACTGAAAGATATTAAATAAGATAGTAATAAGTGAAAAGACATCTCATGTTCATGGATCAGAAGACTTAAGAGTCTTGAGATGCCAATACTACCCAAAGAGATTTAATGCAGTCCCTATCAAATCTCAACAGTTTTTCATAAATCAAAATGCCAATTCTAAAATTCATGTGGAAATTCAAGAGTCCTTGAATAGCCAAGTGATCTAGAAAAAAAGTGGTCTCACATGTCCGAATTTGAAAACTTACTTCAGAACCACAGGAATCAAGACAATGTGGTATTGACATACAGACAGACATATAAATCAATGCAACAGATTAGAGGGTCCAGAAATAAACTCTTCATACATGGTCAAATTATTTTCAACAAGGGATCCAAGACTACTCAGTGGGGAAAAGACAGTATTTTCCACAAATGGTGCAGAGAAAACTGGATGTCCACAAGTAAAAATTGAATTTGGACACTTTACTGCTGCTGCTAAGTCACTTCAGTCGTGTCCGACTCTGTGTGACCCCATAGATGGCAGCCCACCAGGCTCCACCATCCCTGGGATTCTCCAGGCAAGAACACTGGAGTGTCACTTTCTGCCATAAGGGTGGTGTCATCTGCACAGAGTCGGACACGACTGAAGTGACTTAGCAGCAGTAGCAGCATCTGCATATCTGAGGTGACTGATATTTCTCATTAGTCATTAGGGAAGTGTGAATCAAAATCACAATGAGATACACCACTTTATACCCATTAGGACGGCTATTATACAAAAAAAAAAAAAAAGAACTAACAAATACTGATAAGGAAGTGGAGAATTAGAAGGAACCCTTTACATTGCTGGTGGAAATATAAAATAGTGCATCCATGTGAGAAACAATATAGCAGTTCCTCATTTCCTTCTCCAATGCATGAAAGTGAAAAGTGAAAGTGAAGTCGCTCAGTTGTGTCTGACTCTTCGAGACCCCGTGGCCTGCAGCCCACCAGGCTCCTCCCTCCATGGGACTCTCCAGGCAAGAGTACTGGAGTGGATTGCCATTGCCTTCTCCGTTTGGATGGAGAAGGAAATGGCAATCCACTCCAGTATTCTTGCCTGGAGAATCCCATGGACTGAGAAGCCTAGGAGGTTACAGTCCACGGGGTCGTAAAGAGTCGGAACGACTGAGCGACTTCACCTCACCTCACCTCTCCGTTTGGACCCTTTACCTTAATATACAAAAATTAACTCAAAATGGATCAAGACCTAAACGTAAGACTTAAAACCATAAAACTCTTAGCAAATATGTGCAAATCATATATCGCATAAGGTTTAGTATCTAGAATATATAAAGAACCCCTATAACAACAAAACAAGGAACTTAATTTTTAAATGGGCAAAGTAAATGACTAGATACTTCTCCAAAGATAACAAATGATCAGTAAGCACATGAAAAAATATTCAACATCATTAGTCATTCAGTTCAGTTCAGTTCAGTTCTGTCCGACTCTTTGAGACCCCATGAATCACAGCATGCCAGGCCTCCCTGTCCATCACCAACTCCCGGAGTTCACTCAGACTCAGCTCCATCGAGTCAGTGATACCATCCAGCCATCTCATCCTCTGTTGTCCCCTTCTCCACCTGCCCCCAATCCCTCCCAGCATCAGGGTCTTTTCCAATGAGTCAACTCTTCGCATGAGGTGGCCAAAGTACTGGAGTTTCAGCTTTAGCATCATTCCTTCCAAAGAAATCCCAGGGTCTGTGTCTTACAAGATGTGAGAGTTGGACTGTGAAGAAGGCTGAGTGCCAAAGAATTGATGCTTTTGAACTGTGGTGTTGGAGAAGATTCTTGAGAGTCCTTGAACTGCAAGGAGATCCAACCAGTCCATTCTGAAGGAGATCAGCCCTGGGATTTCTTTGGAAGGAATGATGCTAAAGCTGAAACTCCAGTACTTTGGCCACCTCATATGAAAAGTTGACTCATTGGAAAAGACTCTGATGCTGGGAGGGATTGGGGCCAGGAGGAGAAGGGGATGACCAAGGATGAGATGGCTGGATGGTATCACTGACTCAAGGACATGAATCTGAGTGAAGTCCGGGAGTTGGTGATGGACAGGGAGGCCTGGCGTGCTGTGATTCATGGGGTCGCAAAGAGTCGGACACTACTGAGCGACTGAACTGAACTGAACTGAAGGAGACAAAGGACCTGTACTCTGAAAACTGTAAGATACTGATGAAAGAAATCGAAGATGACACAAACAGATGGAAAGAGATACCATGTTATTGGATTGGAAGATTCAATACTGTCAAGATGACTATACTACACAAGACAAATTCAATGCAATCCCTATGAAATTAACAATGGCACTTTTCACAGAACTAAAGCAAAAAAGTTTTAAATCTGTATAGAAATACAAAAGATGCTGAAAGCAACCCTGAGAAAGAAAAATGGAGCTGAAGAAATCAGGCTCTCTGACTTCAGATTATACTATATACATGCTGCGTGCTCACTCTTGTCTGACTCTTTGTGACCCCGTGAACTGTAGCTCCTCTGTTCATGGGATTCTCCTGGCCAGAACACCGGAGTGGGTTGCCATTTCCTTCTCCTTAATCTCCTGTCTTTAATCAAGACAGTATGATACTGGCACAAAAAACAAATATAGACCAATGGAACAGGATAAAAGCCCAGAAATAAGCCATGTACCTATGGTCAATTAATCTACAACAAAGGATGCAAGAATATATAACAGAGAAAAGACAGTCTATTCAATACATGGTGCTGGGAAAACTCCATGTGAAAAATAAAATTAGAACATCCTCTAAACACCTTACACAAAAACTCAAATTGGATTAAAGACCTCAATGGAAGATCAGATACCATGAAACTCTTAGGAGAAAAACACAGGCAGAACACACTTTGACATAAATCACAACAGTTTCTTTTGGGATCCACCTCCTAGAGTAGTGGAAATAAAAACCAAAATGAACAAGTAGGATATAATTAAAGTTAAAAGCGAGAAATCAAAACAATACTGTAAAGCAATTATCCTTCAATTAAAAATAAAGAAAAAAAAAGGACAAACTCATAGTAAAGGCTGCTTATAAAAAAAAGTCAAAAGCTTTTGCATAGCAAAGGAAATCATAAACAATAAGACAACCCACATAATGGAGAAAATATTTGTGAATGATGTAATCAACAAGGGATTAATCTTTAAAATATACAAACAGTTCAGGCAGCTCATTATCACAAAAAGTAAATGATCTAATTAAGAAATCGGCAGAATATGTAAAAAAGCAATTATCCTTCAATTAAAAATAAAGAAAAAAAAGGACAAACTCATGTAAAGGTTGCTTATAAAAAAAAGTCAAAAGCTTTTGCATAGCAAAGGAAATCATAAACAATAAGACAACCCACATAATGGAGAAAATATTTGTGAATGATGTAATCAACAAGGGATTAATCTTTAAAATATACAAACAGTTCAGGCAGCTCATTATCACAAAAAGTAAATGATCTAATTAAGAAATCGGCAGAATATGTAAATAGACTTTTCTCCAAAGAAGACCTACAGATGGCAAAAAAAAAAAAAAACACATGAAAAGATCTTCAACATCACTCATTCTTAGAGAAATGCAATTCAAAACTACAGTGAGGTATCACCTCACGTCACTCAGAATGGCCATTATTAAAAAGTGTATAAATAATAAATGCTAGAGAAGGAGTGGAGAAAAAGGAACCCTCCTATGCTGTTGATGGGAATGTAAATTGGTACACCCATTATGGAAGTCCCTTAAAAAACTAAAAACAGAGCTACCATATGATCCATTCTTGGTTATATATCCAAAGAAAACCATTATTCAAAATGATACGTGCACTCCAATGTTTACAGCAGCACTATTTACAATAGCCAAGACATGGAAACAACCTCAAAGTCCATCGACAGAAGAATAGAGAAAACATAGTCTATGGGGTCGCAGAGTTGGACACGACTGAAGCGACTTAGCAGCAGCAGCAGCAGCAGCAGTGTATATACACAATGGAATATTACTCAGCCAAAAAAAGAATGAAAAAAGGCTATTTGCAGCAACATGAACAAACCTAGAGATTACCATATCGAGTGAAGTAAAAGAGAAAGACAAATAACATATGATACCACTTACATGTGGAATCTAAAAAGTGATGCAAATTAACTTATTTTACAAAACAGAAACAGACTCATGGACTTAAAAAACAAATTTATGGTTTCCTAAGGGGAAAGTCTTGGGGAAAAGGGATAAATTAGGAGTCTAGGATTAAGATACACCCACTACTATACATAAAACAGATAATCAACAAGGACCTACCATATAGCACAGGGAACTCACTAAATATTCTGTAATAATTGATGAGAAAAGAATCTGAAAAAGAATGGGTATATGTATATGTGTAACCGGGGGCTTCCTCGTTGACTCAGTGGGAAAGAATCTGCCTGCAGTGCAGGAGACTCAGGTTTGATCCCTGGGCTGGGAAGATCCCCTGGAGGAGGGCATGGCAACTGACTCCAGTATTCTTGCCTGGAGAATCCCATAGACAGAGGAGCCTGGTAGGCTACAGTCTACAGGGGAATGAAGAGTCAGACACAACTGAGTCAATTAATCATATGTGTAACTGAATCACTTTGCTGTACACCTGAAACAAAAATTTAGCTCAATTATATTCTAATATAAAATAAAAACTAAATTTAGAAAACCATGGGGGATATAGTCAATAGTCTATAATAACTAAAAATGGAAGGTAACATTTTAAATCATATAAAAATTTAAACATTAAAAATTAATAAAATAAATTAATCCAGTTATATTAAAAAAGAGATAAAATAACTTTTAAAGTTGGTTCATGGAAGAGAAGAATGGGAATCCAAGTTGTTCTGTCTCCAGTTCCACATGTAGGGGTCCCCGTCTTTCCCTCCAGGAAGTCTGCTGTAGGCCCTGAACCAGCCTTACCCACCCAGCCTCACCCATCTGGGTAGACACCAGATGCAAGAGAATGATCCAAAACCTATGGGTTGCAGCAAAGCACTTCTCAGAGGGAAGTTTATAGCAATGAAAACTTACTTCAGAAAACCAGAAAAAATCGCTAGCAATCTAACCTTACACCTAAAGAAATTACAGGAAGAACACAAGAAACCTGAAGATAGTACGAGGAAAGAAATGATAATTCAGTTCAGTTGCTTAGTCATGTCTCACTCTTTGCAACCCCATGGACTGTAGCACACCAGGCCTACCGGTCCATCACCAACTCCCAGAGTTTACTCAAACTCATGTCCATTGAGTCAGTGATGCCATCCAACCATCTCAGCCTCTGTCATCCCCTTCTCCTCCTGCCTTCAATCTTTCCCAGCATCAGGTCTTTCCAATGAGTCAGTTCTTCGCATCAGGTGGCCAAAGTATTGGAGTTTCAATTTCATCATCATTCCTTCCAATGAATATTCAGGACTGATTTCCTTCAGGATGGACTGGTTGGATCTTCTTGCAGTCCAAGGGACTCACAAGAGTCTTCTCCAACACCACAGTTCAAAAGCATTAGTTCTTTGGTGCTCAGTTTTCTTAATCTTTGTTATATTTTATACTTTCTTATACTTTGTTAAATAACAAATTCAAACTTATCAAGGAGACTTTTTTTAATGAAAGACATTATTACAAGGTGGGAGTGGAAGGGAATGAGAGTACTGTGACCCTAAGATCTTCAAAAGTCTCAAGAGTTAGGCAAAGTAATAGAGTCCTAAACAAGGTTGGGAAGAACTGAGTATGGGGAGGAAGGAGGAAAGGATGACATGATCAGATAGTAAAGAACGTTTCACCCTGAGCCTGGTGCATTCTCAGTAGGGTCTGGGTGCTGACCTGAGTGAGGGGCAAGGTTCAGGCACTTGGGGGAAGGAGAGAAGTACAAAATCAGAAGTATTTTATATCCATTGATCAATGGGGACAAGTAGTTCAGCTAACTACTTATGAGACAAAGAATGGAAATTTGAAGGGACTGTCTGACCTTGTCACAAGTAAACAAGTGGGGAATCCATGAGTCTTATCTATATTATATGAAGAAGGGTGATATTTCACAGTAAATCATTTTCCAGAACACAAAGGTAGACAGGATTTCTCAACCTTCTCCATTTTCTAGTTAAAATTCAACATTGTCATCCTTTATGACTCTTAGTGTTGACACAGCTTAGTGGTTAAGTGATGTGTTAAGGGTTAATACCTCTGCTCAAAAATATCAGTTAGAAAAGTTTACATTGTGCCTTTAGCAGGGAGTCTTGCAGTTTTCTTTGTATACGTTGTCTACATTTCTAGTTAATTTTCCTTAGAAATGTTACATCTTTTGCTATTATTAAAGAAGCTTCAATATTTTAAAATATCTATCTGGTTGTGTCTCTCCCTATATGTATATATACACACACACATATATAAAAACCATAAAAATAAAGGTAGATAGAAAATTTTAATTCCCATTAAATACATCCTTTTATATTAAAAATACCACTTAGGCACAGGCTCTGAATGCCTGCATTAGACAGTCATTCTACTAGCTTGTGGTTTGACATTGCTTCCTAGACACTTCCTTTTAAATGCACACATTGTTGGAAAACTACTTAACTTAAAACTCTTGACTGTCTTTAATGTGATGCCAGAAGGAAAGAAGCAAAGATTTTCACAAGACCTCCTTGAAGCTGGGCACATTCATTTTATTCAGTTATTTGTTCATTCATGCAGCAATATTTAATGACCCTCTACCACGTTCCAGGTACTTTCCTACACTGCAGGGATTCGGCCATGAAAAACAAAGCAACAACAAAAAACATCCTACCCTCTTGGAGCCTTCAGTTAGTGGGAGAGCTAGTCAAGTAAGTATGAATATATGAAGGATATAATTTTTTTCATGATGAGAGTTATGAAGATAATAAAATACACTAAATAAATAGACCACCATGGGCAAATGATCCTATTTTGTGTAGAAAAGCCCAAGAAGCTCACTCAGAAGAGAAATGCTAACAGCAATCTGATGACCTGAATAGTAGAGAAGAGAAAGTGATGCAAAGACATGTGGAAGAATACCCGAACAAAGTGATGCCGAGTCTAAGCTCACATGCTCCCACACTAGAAACGAATAAATTGAGAAACAAGTTGTTGGGGCAAGGAATAACAACTTAATTCAGAAAGCCAACAAACCAATAAGATGGTGGACTCATGTTCCAAAGAACCATCTTGCCTGAGTTACAATTCAAGCTTCTTTTATACTAATAGGGGAGGGAGTAAAGGCAAACATTTCCTGGTTCCAGTCAACCTCCAGAGGAGATGTGTTCATTTCATTCTTAATGAAAGGTTGTTGTTGAATTACGACGCCAGGATTCTTGGCCTCCGGAGGAGAAGAATTCAATCCGGGGCCAGAGACGAAACAGTCTTTTGGACTCTGGGAGAGGGAGAGGGTGGGATGATTTGGGAGAATGGCATTGAAACATGTATAATATCATATGTGAAATGAATCGGCAGTACAGGTTCGATGCATGATACAGGGTGCTTGGGGCTGGTGCACTGGGATAACCCAGAGGGATGGTATGAGCAGGGAGGTTGAAGGGGGGTTCGGGATGGGAAACACGTGTACATCCATGGTGGATTCATGTTGATGTATGGCAAAACCAATACAATTTTGTAATGTAATTAGCCTCCAATTAAAATAAATTTATATTTTAAAAAAGGTGTCCTCTCCAACACCACAGTAAAAAGCATCCATTCTTCTGCACTGAGCTTTCTTTATAGTCCAACTCTCACATCCATACATGACTACTGGAAAAACCGTAGCCTTGACTAGATGGACCTTTGTTGGCAAAGTAATGTCTCTGCTTTTTAAGATGCTGTCTAGGTTGGTCATAACTTTCCTTCCAAGGAGCAAGTGTCTTTTAATTTCATGGCTGCAATCACCATCTACAGTGATTTTGATTAACAAGGAACAATGAAGTCTGCAAACATTACATTGCTAACAAGGCTGGGAAATGATCCCCTTATCCCTGCTGGTGAGACAGATAGTGGGCACATTCTTCTGGGAGGGCAATTTGGCAGTTCTTTTTTTTTGATGTTTGTTTATTGACTTTGTTTTTGACTGTGCTGGGTCTTTGTTGTTGTGCAGGCTGTCTCTAGTTGTGAGCAGGGGTGGGAGGATGGGGGGTGGCACTACTCTTTGTGCCAGTGCACTGGCTTCTCACTGCAGTAGCTTCTCGTGTTGTGGAGCACAGAGGCTAGGGCAGTCAGGCTTCAGTAGTTATAGCTCATGGGCTCAATAGTTGCAGTTCCTGGGCTCTAGAGCAACAGGCTCAATAGTTGTAGGACACAGGCTTCGTGGTCCTGCAGCAGATGGAATCTTCCCAAACCAGGAATCAAACCTGGGTCTCCTACATTGCAAGGCAGATTCTTTAGCACTGGCCAGCAGGAAAGCCCTGAAAGTTCTTTTTAATTGGAAAGCCCCTCTGGCCCAATAGTCCTAATTTGATATTTACAAAAGCTTATATTAGTCTTTTAAAAATTAAGTATTATTTGTGATAGCAGAAGGATGAGAATAATTTTTTTTTACCTTAGTCACAGAAATTCATGCTTTATTTTTTTCTAGGTTACTATGGAATACTGAATTACAATTGCTTCCGCTGTTTAGCAATATAAGCTTTGTGTTGACTTTTGATTCTTGTAGATTTATTCCAAACTATAGTTGCTAGTATACTTAGCCTTTGTAAACTTCATGTATACCTAGTTGACCAGAAAAAATGAACAAAAATAAAACAAACAAAATACCCAGGATGAGAACAATTAAAGTGTCTACCTACAGGGAGATAACAGATTTGCTATGTAGTAGTTTACATAAGTTGGGACTTACCAACCCACTGGAAATAAATGCATTAAATAGATTGATACAAAGGCATTCTTAACATTAAAATAGATACATGCAGAAAGAAAATATGTCTGCTAGCACCCTTTGGCCTTTTGTTTCCTTTTAACCTGAATAGAATTAACATGTTCTTTAGTCTCTGGCTTCACTTTCATGAAATGAAAGCTAATCACTTTTTTTTTTTTGGTAAGGAAGAGAATACAAATGAGAAAGATATGGAAGGAAAGTAGGAGAGGGAGGATGGATCTATAAGGTGGGTCTGTATTTTAGTCAGGGTTCTCCAGAGAAACACAACTGATTGGGGAAACAGACACACACACACCATGAACCCATGCTAGTGATTTAATTGTGAAGTAGACAAAGTCCCTGCCCTCAAAGAGCTCGGGCCTAGTGGGTGAGACACGTGTTTAATTGCTACTCACTGTGATGAAGGCTCTAGGAATAAAGTACCATATGTTTGCTCTGGAGCCATTTAGAGGAGCTGCCATTCTAAAGGTGAAGAGTCAGGCAAGGTTTTCCAGTGGAAATGACATTTGAAATGAGACTTGAAAGTGAGGCCAGAAATAGAAAGTTAGGAAGGATGGAGAAGGCAAGTGAGAGAGATGTGCACTAGCAGGTGAGTGAACAAAGATTTGAGAATCGGTAGAGTATGATTTCCTGGGGGCACAGCTGGTAATTCAGTTGGGAGTAGAATGTGAGGAGGGGGAGTGAGAGGTGAGGCTGCAGGGGTAGCAAGGCCTAACTCATACAGGATGTTTTGAGTTAGTTAAGGAGTTTGAAATTCGTCCTGAGGGCAGTGGGGAGCCACTGATGAGTTTTAAGCAATGGAGAAACATAATCAATATACATTTTAGTAAATATTACTTATACTATCAAGATAGGCGGGAAAAACATGAACAACCCCAGATATGTGGATTATACCACTCTAATGACAGAAAGTGAAGAGGAACTAAAGAGCCTCTTGATGAGGGTGAAGGAGGAGAGTGAAAGAGCCGGCTTAAAACTAAATATTAAAAAAACCAAGACCATGGCATCCAGTCCCGTTATTTCATGGCAAATAGGAGAGAAAAGGTGGAATTAGCAACAGATTTCCTTTTTTTGGGCTCTAAAATCACTGTGGAAATCAGAAGATGATTGCAACCATGAAATCAGAAGATGATTGCTTCCTGGAAGGAAAGCAATGACAAACCTAGACAGTGTGTTGAAAAGCAGAGACATTACTTTGTTAACAAAGGTCCATATAGTCAAGGCTATAGTCTTCCCAGTGGCTACATAGGGTTGTGAGAACTGGACCGTAAAAGAAGGCAAAGCACCAAAGAATTGATGCCTTTGAACTATGGTGGGGGTGAAGACTCCTGAGAGTCGCTTGGACAGCAAGGAGATCAAACTTGTCAACCTTAAGGGAAAGCAACCTTGAATATTCACTGGAAGGACTGATGCTGAAGCTGAAGCTCCAGTATTTTGGTCATCTAATGTGAACAGCTGACTCATTGGAAAATTCCCTGATGTTGGGAAAGATTGAGGGCAGAAGGAGAAGAGGGCATCACAAGATGGGATGACTGGATGGCATCACTGATGCAATAGACTGAACTTGGGCAAACTTTGGGAGATGGTGAGGCACAGGGAGGACTGGCATGCTACAGCCCATTTGGTAGCAAAGAATTAGACATGACTGCACAAACGAACAGCAACTTATACTATGGAAAATGGATTCAGAGTAGTCAAACTAGAGTTTTGTTAGTTCACCACCATAAGAAGGTTAATGTCATCATCTCCGTGAAAATTGATGGTGATAAGCAAAAAAGCCATAAGTATGGAGAAAGCATAGGTGTTTGAGGAATATCCAGTGTTCTTGCCTGGAGAATCCCAGGGACGGGGGAGCCTGGCGGGCTGCCGTCTCTGGCGTCGCACAGAGTCAGACACGCGACTGAAGCAACTTAGCAGCAGCAGCATGAAGGTTGAGGTGTCAGAGGTTGATTATGTATGTCAGAGAAAAGGGGAGGAAAGGAATGAACGAAATGTGCGTTTGTGCCATTTACAAAGCCAGGGAGCACTTGCAGATGACCTGTTCCGGGGAAAATTCAGCTCTGTACATTGGAGTTTGAAGTTTCTGTGGGTCAGCTGGGTTAGGACATCTTATAGGCAGTTGGGTACATGGGAGGTTTCTAGCTCAGGAAAGGGACTGAAAGTCATCAGAAATTTCAGGTAGTACCTGCAGTGACTAGAGTAAATGAGGTTATTTGGGAGGGTCTGGACTTTGGGGACGGACCTAAGTTAATAGAAGGTGAGGAAGTGGGATACAGCAAGTTTAAACAAGCTGTTCAAGAGATTTTAGCTGGAAACAGGAAGAAGAATATAATGTAGTAACTGCAGTAGTAACCTGGGGCTAAGAGGAGGTTTGCTTGCTTATTTTATGATGGACAAGACACACTTACATCTTAAAAAAAAAGAAGAAGAAACAAAAACAGTGAAAAACAAAACTCCACGTGTGTTTGGGTAGAGACAAAGAAAAAGGGTGAATTAATAATTGTGGTTGTTCCTTTGAGGAAGGGGAATATTTAAGGGGATATAGTTTCAAAAGGGGCCTTTGCGTTATCTTCACTTCTAGCTTTCGAAACTCTGATAATGTATTCATATAATGTGGGTACGTCGGTTATTCATTTGTCTGGATAGCAGATCATACTGTGTGCCTACTCTGTGCCAGGTCTTGTCTTCAATGCTGAGGATAGAGAGGTGAACAAAACAGAACCCCTTGCCTCTGTGTGGATCTCTGTATAGACTAAATGTTGATGTGTGGAAGAGACAGTAAACAAAACCAACAAATAAAATGTAATAGCGTGATGGCGGTAAATGCTACGGGAAAAATAAATCAGGAGAGGGGAGAACAGTACTACCAGGGGTTATTTTAATTTTAGTTCCGGGTAAGGACATAATTATACTTTTGTCTGTATATATGCCTAGGAATGGGATTTTGGAATCATATGGTAACTCTATTTTTAGTTTTTTGAGGAACCTCCATACTGTTCTCGTAGTAGCTGTACCAAATTTCATTCCCACCAACAGTGTAGAAGGGTTCCTGTTTTTCCACACCCTCTCTAGCAATTGTTATTTGTAGACTTTTAATGATGACCATTCTGACCACTGTAGTTTTGATTTACTGGTGCACATTTGATAGATGGAAAAGTGAGTAGATAAACGGTAAGTCCTGGTTCTCACCAGGTGAATAGTTAACTCCACCTCAGACCATGTTCTCTGGCCTGTTTCTTCTTGGAAGTTAGAATGATACTCAGGACAGTATGACAGTCTGTGATAAAAGTCATGTGACAAAAGTCTCCTAAGACATCCAGGGAGAATGAGGGTGGTGGGCCAGTAAGTGCAGGCCAGGACCACCCGCTACCAAAGGAAAACAAAAGTCAACCTAGGAGTCAGAGAAAGACTTCTATTGCTAGAGATCAGAAATTCAGTGTTAAAAAAGACCATAAAAGTATTCCCCGGCATGAGTTAGGCCATTCTGTGTCATGACTACTTTTTTTAGCAGCATTTATATTGTTAATATTAAGTCTTATTGCATCAACTCCCATGTTTCCTTCATATATTTCTTATGATCTTACCTTCCTCACAGAGAAAAACGGAAACATTTGGTGTCATCAAGTAAAAGTGGTGCCAGTGAGTAAAGAAGACATTAATTTTCAAGTTAATAACTTTAATTCTCATGTTAAATATAAAGAGAAGGAAGCAAAGCTTGTTTTCAGTGCATTTTAATGTGTAAGAATGTCTTTCTATGAGGGATCGACTATCTCTGGTTTGAAACACTGACCAGTGCTTGATTTAGATGAGAGAGGACTTGTGAGGAAGGGAAAAGATACCCAAACTTCTTGTGCCTTTTTTTCCACTTGCTGATCTTTAAATCCACTGCTAAATCCTGTAGGGTTTCTTCAGCTGTCTGGGCTGCGGAGGAGAACACAGACGAGCTGTGCAGGCCAGGGCTGCACTGGGGCTGACATCCAGTACTTTAGCCACCTCATGCAAAGAATTGACTCATTGGAAAAGACTCTGATGCTGGGAGGGATTGAGGGCAGGAGGAGAAGGGGACGACAGAGGATGAGATGGCTGGATGGCATCTCTGATTCGATGGACATGAGTCTGAGTGAATTCTGGGAGTTGGTGATGGACAGGGAGGCCTGGCGTGCTATGATTCATGGGGTCGCAAAGAGTCAGACACGACTGAGCGACTGAACTGAACTGATGGCTTAAAGTCATAGGAATTTACTCTCTCATTCCTGGAGGCCAGAATTCCAAACCAAAGTGTCTGCAGGGCTATATCCCCCCTGAGGGCTTTAGGGAAGAACCCTCTGTTGACTTTTCAGCTTCTGATAGTAAGTTTATGTTTCAGACCAGATTATTGTGTCAACTGAAGAAGAAAAAAGCACAACCTAAAAGTTGGGAATTATGCTTTACTTGTAGACTTGGAGAAGGAAATGGCAACCCACTCAAGTATTCTTGCCTGGAAAATCCCATGGACGGAGGAGCCTGGTGGGCTACAGTCCATGGGGTTGCAAAGAGTTGGACACAACTGAGCGACTTCACCTTTTTTTTTTTTTTTTAAACAGACTTAAGCAGGAGAGACAGCCTCTCAGATAACTCTGAACGACGTTCTGAAGAGGTAAGGGAGGAGCCAGGATATATAGGAGTTTTTGCAAAAAACAAAACAAACAAATAAAAAAAATACCCCAGGTAGCTTCCCTCGTAACTCAAACAGTAAAGCAACTGCCTGCAAGGCAGGAGACCTGGGTTTGATCCCTGGATCAGGAAGATCCCCTGGAGAAGGAAATGGCAACCCACACCAGTATGCTTGCCTGGAAAATTCTATAGACAGAGGAGCCTAGCGGGCTATAATCCATGGGGTCGCAAAGAGTTAGACTGAATGACTAACACACAGTCAGAACATCAAAAGATAACTGTTAATTACTTTGTGTGCTTAGTCACTTGGTTGCATCTCATTCTTTGAGACCCTATCGACTGTTGCCCACCAGGCTCTTCTGACCATGGGAATTCTCCAGGCAAGAATACTAGAATGTGTTGCCATGCCCCTCCTCTAAGGGATCTTCCCAACGTGGGGATCGAGCCCACGTCTCCCGCATTGTAGGCAGATTCTATATTCTCTGAACCATGAGGGAAGTCAGTTAATTACTTTAGTGCTTTTCTATGTTTGGGGAGATGCCAGAAATTCACTGCACTGTATTCACTGCAATCAGTTCTTTGATTTGTACCGTAATTATCTAGGTCTGGTATCTTGTTTTTCTCCATCCTGAATCCCCTCAGGTTCACAGTTGGTGGCAGCTTTTAGTGGCTGAGGGGTTGATGGCTACAATATCCTTGGTTTACTGATATGGCAACATTTGTCTGAAATCAAAATTCATTTTCAGGTTTATTTGATTTATGTCAGTTGGCTTATTTTAAAAAGCTTTTACGACAGATACTGTTTCAAACTTTTCAGAATTTAAATAAATATAAATGTCTTTAAATGTTGCAGAAGATTCTAATATCTGTTTAATTATTTGACGTCTGAGAGGTCTTCACATTTTCATTCATATCAGCACCTAGGCATTTTCTTAAGAGTCCTGGGTTGTATTTCCAAGATTACATGAAAGCAGTATGAACTAGCCTGTCATAGGAAGCAAGGTGACAGACACTAAGGAGTCCTTTCTAGTGGACTTTCAGAGATTGAAGGTGGCAGATAGCATTTTCCAAAGATGGCTGCAACCACATCTTCCATCCCACATGCTCTCTACTAAGTGACCTTGCCTTGCCCCATCAGGAGGTAGACTGTCAACCCCTTCCCCTGGAACCTGGGCAACATGCTCTGAATACAGTGAAGCAGCAGAGGTTGCACTTGGGACTAAGATCAGGTCAAAAGAAGCCTTGCAGTTTCTCATTAGGCATTCTGGCCTGTTCTCACGGGATGTTTCTCTCTGAGCCAGCCTTCATGACATGGGAGTTCAAGTCATGGGGAGGTCCATGTAGGTACTCTGGTTGGCAGCCAGGGCTGAATGCCCAGACTGCAACAGCATCTAGGACAGCCACATGAGTGAGCCTGCTTGGATGTCAGCCTGTCAGAATTGCCAGCGATTCCCGCATGCATGAAAGACTTCCAATGGAAAACAGTGTAGTTAAGCTCAGTCAGGAAATTGGAAAGATAGGTTTTTTTTTTCCCCAAACTGCTATGTTTCCTTATAGTTTATTTTTATAGTAATAAATAACCAGAATAGTCTTTTCACTGCATGCCCCACTGGTTCCCCTGTGTCCTAAAAACCCCTGTGTGTCCTAAAAACCTAAAAATCCTCATCTCCTGCACCTTAATCTAATCACTTCCCACTTTCTCTAAATGTCATTTCTCTTTTCTAAGGGTTCTGACCTGGGAATTCTATGCTCAGACATCCACCCTTTTATCCTGTATTATTGATTGACTCAGGCATCCCTGGTGGCTCAGTGTAAAGAATCTGCCTGCATTGCAGGAGACCCAGTTTTGCTACCTGGGTTGGGAAGATTCCCTGGAGAAGGAAATGGCAACCCACTGCAGTATTCTTGTCTGGAGAACTCCATGAACAGAAGAGCCTGGTGGGCTACAGTCCAGGGGATTGCAAAAGAGTCAGACATGACTTAGTCTCTAAACAACACAACAACAACATTAACTGTTCCTCTGGGTCCACGTTAGGTTTCTCTCCCATCTGGTGTTTCAACCACCTCCCTCGAATAGCACCATCTCCTCCTCAGGATTAGGAATGTCTCATCCACAGCATCACCAGGACACAGAGGATGCTACAATTCTGATGTCTCAATCTGGCCCCAACCAGTTGAAGGGGCTCAGATTGGGAGCCTCCCAAATTTTCCTGTAGCTACACTGGGTCGTTCTATCTCAAAACCCACAGACTTTTACTCCAAACACATCTGTCATTTGGGTCAGGAAGTTGGAAATGTAAGCACCTGTGGCCACACTGAGGCTCCAGCATGACACACAGTCCAGTGCAGATGGATTTGACCAGAGGCTGCTGGAAGTTTTGTGGGCTGAGACCCTAACTGTGCTCACTTCATGTCCTCATAGTATTCTATTAACTGAATGCTTCCACTTGCTTTTTATTTCCCTGAGTAGGAATATGAGAATTAAACACAAAGACAGTAAATACTATGTGTTTCCTTAGCCTGCAGAATGTAGGGAGTTTTTCTTTTTAAAATCAAATTCAGGAATTAGGGACTTAGGTGTAAATTAGGCTTCAGACAATCACTTTTGATATTCACCTATCGTCCACCTCTGAGGCCACCAGACTATTTTGAAGCTCAGTCTCAAAAGTGGGTGCTTGTCCCTCGTTGCTTATGGATATGAAGACAAACATTCTTGGCAATGCTTTGGGTCTTTTGCACAGTAGCCACGTTGTCTTTACTAGAAGTCCGGCAAGTTGCACCAGAAACGCTCTGGGACACTGATTTTCGGAGTTATATCCTATAACATCGTGGGCCAAAAGATCATGACCTTTAAGGCCCTTTTCTCGATTGGAAATCATACGCATGTGTGTTCACTTTTCTAAAATTATTTCCTTACGAAACAATTTACCGTCTTTCCCGAGGGCAGTGCCCTAGCACGCCTGCGCAGCAGGCCACCTCCTGCTCCCCCTGCCCCTCCCTCTTCCTTATCCTTCCCTCCCTTCTCCCTAGCTCCTCAGTCTTCATCCCCTTCCTGTCTGGTCTCAGAGGACCCCACTGTAGCACCACTTGTCTCGGCCCTGCGGGCAACCTCTGCGAAGCCGTCAGTACCACTCCCAGCCCACGTGGGCCCCAGTGGGCTGCCCACATCTGTCCCCCAGCTCACTGTTCTACTGGGGTTTCTAAGTCATCAGAAAGATGACTCATCGAAGTCAATATTGAAAATGCCAATAAAAAACTCTAATTTCAAAAAGACAGAAAAAGAAAGATGACTCATTGTGGGTGGCTTTCTGAGCCACCCCTTCCATGCCCCTCTCTGCATCCTCTTCGGCCACTTGGGACTCCGCCCCCTCGGTACCCACCCCTGTACCCCGTCCCATTACCGCACTTCCCCCCACGACCAGGCATCCGGCAGTCATGTGTCCCGGAATCGGCCAAGCCAGGTGAAGGGGAAGATCCTGGTGTTACTCACTCCCCTTTTCGTGGGGTCCTGAGACCCACAGTCCACCTGGAACACCTCCTGACTTCATTCTGGAGGTGGCAATAGACAAACATCCCTTTGGGATTTTGTAGTTAAGAGGCCCCGTGTGGCTTCCTTCCTGGAAGTGGTGAGCCAGTGCTCCCAGCTGCTGGTGGTTACAGCAAGCGTGGAGACTTGGAGCTCAACTGTGGCTGATGCACTGGATAATAGCAGAAGCACTCTGGAAATACTACAGACAGCATTGCACTTTGGAATCTGGCCACTACCTCCAGGACACTCTCAGTGGTCCACAGTGACTTCTCCAGCACTATGATCCTGCATGACTCCCCAGGGCTTACAGAAGCTAGCCAAGGCCATCCCCATCAAATCCTGGCTCAGTGACCCCAGCAATCTCACCCTTCTCGACCTGTTTCTGCTGCCAGATACCCTCGGGTTCACCACTGATGTTTGTTCTGTGCTGAGTGGAAAACTTCACCAACATAGGCTCTGGTGGCAGCTGCTTCCCCTCCCCCTGAGTTGGGGTAGGGGGAAGGGAGGTTGAGCCCTCGGGAGGCTGTTTGAGCCCCGTCCAATGGCGATGACGGCCTGCACAGGGTCTGCCTCTCCCACCCTTTCTGCCCTCAGAGCCCTGCACTCTGTATGGAGTCTGGATGGACACAAGGGCCAGATTTTGAAGCAGCCACCCTTTAACTTCATGTTTGCACTCCCTGAAAACTCCAGCCTGCGACCTAAGCAGAGGCCTAGGAGAGCCACAACAGTGCTCTGGCCAGTTGAGGAACACGCCGGGCCGGAGTGCGAGACACATTCAGTAACCTAGGAGCCGCAAAAGAGAATCCAAGCTAGCTTTGTTTTGATTTGATTTTTTAACAACTCTTGTACGAAACGACTTACCCTTGTCCTTTAGATTGTCAAATTTTGCTCTATTCAAGGGATGTCAGACACAGTCAGTGGGCAGCTAACATAAGATCTGCATATTCATCACTAAGAGCCAGAGGGCCACACAGCCATTCTCCTAATAGACCACTGGCACATTCAGTTAGGAGCTTCCCTGGTGGCTCAGAGGTAAAGAACCCACCTGCAATGCAGAAGACGTGAGTTTGATCCCTGGGTTTGGAAGATTCCCCTGGAAAAGGAAATGGCAACCCACTCTGGTATTCTTGCCTGGGGAATTCCATGGACAGAGAAGCCTTGTGGGCTATAGTCCATGAGGTCACAAAAGAGTCAGGCATGACTTAGCAACTAAACAACAACAACAAATAATCAGTTATGTCTTAAGAGCCCAATTATGTTTTTTAGTCTAAAAATGTAATGTATTAAAAACAGAAAGAAGCCACCTCTGTTCTGAAATAAAGTTATCTTAAAAGGTAAAACTGTATACATCCTTTTAAAACATGAAAGTTCAAAATTCATTAGGCAAGTTGATCATACAAACATATTTACAACAGTAGTGGTAACCTTTCACCAGTGTAAAAGGTCACAGAATTCAGATCACAACTTGGATCTTCAATGATTCAAGACTTTCATTCCCACACAATAAAGTCTGGTCAGTTTTAAGAGAATATCCTTCCTCTGGATATTGTTCTAATCCAACCTTTGAGATTTAGACAGTAGGATAGCTGGCCATGGTGGCGATTCCACAGTGGTTGTTCCGGTCTTTGGCCATCTTTATGTAGCCATTCATGCCCCAACGTTCACCCCAGCTGAAAGAAGAGAAGGTTTTCATTTTATACAAAGAATCAAACACATTTATATTGATTAATACTTAAACAGTGCACCAGAGGTCAAAACAGATTCAGAAAAAAGCAAGAACTGCAGCTGTTCTTGTTCATGGTTGAGTTCCAAATGTATAAATAACGTCTATCCCCAAACCTTTCACAGAACTATAAAATTAGAGACGTAAAAAAGAAACTCTTGGGGCTAGATGTGTTTTAGAATTAAAAAAAAATGTTTGGATTTAGAAATGAGATGATACCAAAACTACATCAATACCTTAGGCAACTTCAGACAGTATCTTAATGTTATAATCAAACATTAATATGTCTGTGATCATCCTAAGTGGTATAAGACCTCAGAAGTGTACTTAAGGATTTGAGGACCTGAATTCAAATGCTGATTCCAAAAAGGACTCCCCTTTTCAACCTCAAATATAAGTATTTGGTGCATTTTATACCTGTTTTTGACCAGCCAATATTTATTGTCATCTGAGTCTGCTCCTTCAGAGCCATAGCCAACTACCAGAACGGCATGATCCACGGGTTCACTCCTGCATCTTGGCTCATAATAAATGCCTGGGAAAATAAATGCAACACTGGGGTGAAGACCTCCAAGTGACCTAGTCTATTAATCAGGGTAAGGAGATATCTCAAAATTCAGCTAAGTGATATAAATCTAGATAAGATTTAAAAACAAGATTTTACATGATATTATATCCTTCCAATTCCAAAGAAAGGCAATGCCAAAGAATGCTCAAGCTACCGCACAATTGCACTCATCTCACATGCTAGTAAAGTAATGCTCAAAATTCTCCAAGCCAGACTTCAGCAATATGTGAACCGTGAACTCCCTGATGTTCAAGCTGGTTTTAGAAAAGGCAGAGGAACCAGAGTCAAATTGCCATCTGCTGGATCATGGAAAAAGCAAGAGTGTTCCAGAAAAACATCTATTTCTGCTTTATTGACTATGCCAAAGACTTTGACTGTGTGGATCACTATAAGCTGTGGAAAATTCTGAAAGAGATGGGAATACCAGACCACCTAACCTGCCTCTTGAGAAATCTGTATGCAGGTCAGGAAGCAACAGTTAGAACTGGACATGGAACAACAGATTGGTTCCAAATAGGAAAAGGAGTACGCCAAGGCTGTATATTGTCACCCTGCTTATTTAACTTATATGCAGAGTACATCATGAGAAACGCTGGACTCGAAGAAACACAAGCTGGAATCAAGATTGCTGGGAGAAATATCAATAATCTCAGATATGCAGATGACACCACCCTTATGGCAGAAAGTGAGGAGGAGCTAAAAAGCCTCTTGTTGAAAGTGAAAGAGGAGAGTGGAAAAGTTGGCTTAAAGCTCAACATTCAGAAAACGAAGATCATGGCATCTGGCCCCATCACTTCATGGGAAATAGATGGGGAAACAGTAGAAACAGTGTCAGACTTTNACTACTTCACAATTGCACTCATCTCACATACTAGCAAAGGACTGCTCAAAATTCTCCAAGCCAGACTTCAACAGTACATGAACCTTGAACTACCAGATGTTCAAGCTGGATTTAGAAAAGGCAGAGGAACCAGAGACCAAATTGCCAACATATGTTGGATCATTACAAAAGAGAGTTCCAGAAAAACTTTTCTACTTCTGCTTTATTGACTATGCCAAAGCCTTTGACTGTGTGGATCACAACAAACTGTGGAAAATTCTGAAAGAAGTGGGAATATCAGACCACCTGATCTGCCTCCTGAGAAATCTGTATGGAGGTAAAGAAACAACAGTTAGAACTGGACATGAAACAGACTGGTTCCAAATTGGGAAAGGAGTATGTCAAGATTGTATTCTGTCACCCTTCTTGTTTAATTTATATGCAGAGTACATCATGAGATGTGCCAGGCTGGATGATGCACAAGTTGGAATCAAGATTGCTGGGAGAAATATCAATAACTTCAGTTATGCAATGACACCACTCTTAAGACAGAAAGAAAAGAAGAACTAAAGAGTCTCTTGAGGAAAGTGAAAGAGGAGAGTGAAAAAGTTAGCTTAAAGCTCAACATTCAGAAAA
>SJXQ01007166.1:89316-113971 GCA_006408695.1 Aepyceros melampus
TAGAAACAGTGTCAGACTTTATTTTTTGGGGCTCCAAAATCACTGCAGATGGTGACTGCAGCCATGAAATTAAAAGATGCTTACTCCTTAGAAGGAAAGTTATGACCAACCTAGATAGTATATTCAAAAGGAGAGACATTACTTTGCCGACTAAGGTCTGTCTAGTCAAGGCTATGGTTTTTCCTGTGGTCATGTATGGATGTGAGAGTTGGACTGTGAAGAAAGCTGAGTGCCAAAGAATTGATGCTTTTGAACTGTGGTGTTGGAGAAGACTCTTGAGAGTCCCTTGGACTGCAAGGAGATCCAACCAGTCCATTCTGAAGGAGATCAACCCTGGGATTTCTTTGGAAGGAATGATGCTAAAGCTGAAAGTCCAGTACTTTGGCCACCTCATGCGAAGAGTTGACTCATTGGAAAAGACTCTGATGCTGGGAGGAATTGGGGGCAGGAGGAGAAGGGGACGACCGAGGATGAGATGGCTGGATGGCATCACAGACTCGATGGACGTGAGTCTGAGTGAACTCTGGGAGTTGGTGATGGACAGGGAGGCCTGGCGTGCTGCGATTCATGGTGTTGCAAAGAGTCGGACACGACTGAGCGACTGAACTGAACTGAACTGATACATATTTCAATGCCATTCTCCCAAATTGTCATGTAAGAAACGAATCGCCAGTCTAAGTCTGATACAGGATACAGGATGCTTGGGGCTGGTGCTCTGGGATGACCCAGGGAGATGATATGGGGAGGGAGGTGGGAGAAGAGTTCAGGATTGGGAACTCATGTACACCTGTGGCAGATTCACGTCAATGTATGGCAAAACCAATACAGTATTGTAAAGGAAAATAAAGTAATAATAATAATAATAATAATAAAGTTTAAATAATAATAATAATAAATAAACAAAAAAGAAAAAAAAGACAAGATTTTTTTTTTTCATTCTAGGCTAGGGATCAAGGCCCTCCTCTAACACTAGCAGATATACAAATGGCATACTCTCTTTTGTAAACAATATGTCAAGAGACATAAAAGAACATTCCTTAAAATCTTATCATTGTACTTTCAGGACATTTAGTCTAGGGAAATAACACACAACACAAAATTACTTCAGCCAAGAAGTTTTTTTGAGTTTTAATTACAGTAGCAAATTCTTTGGAAATTTTCAAAGGTCTAACAGTTGAAACTCTGGGTGGCTACAGCCATAAACAGGGCTTTCCAGGTGGTGCTGGTGGTAAAGAATCTGCCTGCCAATGCAGGAGACTCACGAGAAGTGGATTTGATCCCTGATTTGGGAAGATCCCCTTGAGTAGGAAATGGCAACCCACTCCAGCATTCTTGCCTGGAAAATTCTACAGGCAGAGGAGCCTGGTGGACTACAGTCCACTGGGTTGCAAAGATTATGGACACAACTGAGCACACACAACTGGAAAAAAGTAAATTAAGCTATACGAATCAAATTAAGTAGCCATTCAGATATATTTATGAAGTGCTTAAAATCATGGGGACATGGTTCAAGTAATGCCAAACGGACACATCAGGCACAAATACTAATATTAGCAACTATATTAAATCTATACATCTTCAAATTTTACATTGAATTCTACATACCAAAGAGTCAGTTTGGCTGTATGTCATGGTGATTTTCCAATTTTTCTGCCTAAATTTCAACATAGACAAATACTTACCTGACTCATAGAACTGGAAAGATGGATTGCTTGCATCTACAGCAACAGAGATGGGGCCCAAAGTTGCCACTGCCTTCATAAGAGCCTTCTCCTGCTTAGGGAGGTCCACGAAACCAGTTTCATTAGCAGCAGAATTGTTGGGATTGTAATGGCAGGTGCCAACCTTTTAAAGGTAATGGGGAAGAGACTTGATTAATACCATTCTCCTCCTGGGGTACATGAGTTCAAGACAATCTGCAGCTTAATGATTTCCAAGTCAAGTTTGTTACAAAGCATCCCAGGAGATGAAATGCTATTGATTGTTTTGAAATGGAAAAATTAGCTTGTGTCTATTCAATCAGACACTATCAATCTACCTGCCCATAAGAAACCTTTACTCAGGAAAAATCTGTACTTATAAAGAATGATATATATATTTCCCCAGTGCCTCAGCAGTAAATAATCCACCTTTACTACTACAAGGTGGAAGACATGGAGATGGGGGTTTGATCCCTACAAGGCAGGAGACATGGATACAGGGGTTTGCTCCCTGGGTTGGGAAGATCCCCTGGAGGGGGAAATGGCAACCCACTCTGGTAATCTTGCCCAGTAAATCCCACAGACAGAGGAGCCTGACAGGCTACAGTCTCAGTTCAGTTCAGTTCAGTTCAGTCACTCAGTCATATCCGACTCTTTGCGACCCCATGAATCGCAGCATGCCAGGCCTCCCTGTCCATCACCATCTCCTGGAGTTCCCCAAACTCTTGTGCATTGAGTCGGTGATGCCATCCAGCCATCTCATCCTTGGTCGTCCCCTTCTCCTCCTGCCCCCAATCCCTCCCAGCATCAGAGTCTTTTCCAATGAGTCAACTCTTCGCATGAGGTGGCCAAAGTACTGGAGTTTCAGCTTTAGCATCAGTCTTTCCAAAGAACACCCAGGACTGATTTCCTTTAGAATGGACAGGTTGGGTCTCCTTGCAGTCCAAGGGACTCTCAAGAGTCTTCTTCAACACCACAGTTCAAAAGCATCAATTCTTTGGCACTCAGCTTTCTTCACAGTCCAACTCTCACATCCATACATGACCACAGGAAAAATCATAGCCTTGACTAGATGGACCTTTGTTGGCAAAGTAATGTCTCTGCTGTTGAATATGCTATCTAGGTTGGTCATAACTTTCCTTCCAAGGAGTAAGCATCTTTTAATTTCATGGCTGCAGTCACCATCTGCAGTGATTTTGGAGCCCAAAAAAGGTTGCAAAAGAGTTGGATAAGACTGAGTGACTAAACAACAACAACAAATGTATATTTCCACATACCATAGAAATATTAACAGCTTTATGGTAACTATCTGAGCTTTCCAAGTGGCACTAGTGGTAAAGAGCCTGATTGCCAATACAGGTGACATAAAAGATGTGGGTTCAATCCCTGGGTCAGGAAGATCCTCTGGAGGAGGACATGGCAACCCACTTCAGTAATCTTGCCTTGAGAATTCCATGGACAGAGGAGTCTGGTGGGCTACAGTCCAGAAGGTCACACACAGTTGGATATGATTGAAGCGACAGCATGAACACATGGTAAGTAGCTAAACAGAGAACTGTGCAAGGCTATCTATTTTAATGACAGTTCTGACAGTCTGCAGATAAAGATTCTACAATCTAAAATGTGGATTCTAAACATGATATCTGTTTTCCCCTAAACTGTTCAACTTTGATAACAAGGAGCTCCTCTTACCAATCCAGTGTATGGATAAGATTCCTCTGAGTCCAGGCCTCCAACGCCAAAACATACTGGAAGGCATTATCCATGAAGCCACCATTACAACCCCGATTGCCTTCAGGCTGAGAGCAGTCCACCAGGTTCTGCTCACTCAGTGAAACAAGTTTGCCAGTTTTGCGGAACATCTGTCCTTCAAGAGCACCCGTGGTACTAAAAGCCCAACAAGAACCACACTTACCCTGAAAACAAAATTTAAAAGCATAATTTACAAAACAAATAGCAAGACTTTTTTTTCTTCTCTTTTTTTTAAATTAATTTTTATTTTTTAGTTTGTTTTGCTTTACAATACTGTATTCATTTTGCTATACATTGACATGAATCAGCCACGAGTGTACAAGAACTCCCAATCTCGACCCCCACCTCCCACCTCCCGCCCCACACCTTCTCTCTGGATTATCCCTGTGCATCAGTCCCAAGCATCCTGCATCCTGCATCGAACCTAGACCGGCGATTCATTTCACTTATGATATCATACATGTTACACTGTCACTCTGCCAACTCATCCCACCCTCTCCCTCTCCCACAGAGTCCAAAAGGCGACTTTTGACAGTAGCCCATATATTTGGAAATGCTTTTAAAACCTAGTGAATTGCATGTTGGACTTCCCTGGTGGCTCAGACGGTTAAACATCTGTCTACAATGTGGGAGACCTGGGTTCAGTCCCTGGGTCGGGAAGATCCCCTGGAGAAGGAAACGGCAATCCACTCCAGTACTATTGCCTGGAAAATCCCATGGACAGAGGAGCCTGGTAGGCTACAGTTCGTGGGGTCGCAAAGAGTCGGACACGACTGAGCGACTTCACTTTCACTTTCTTTCACTTTCAATTGCATGTTGTTGCACAGTGTATCATAGCAAGGATGGCAACTCCTATTTGGCTTTACTCTTGGAGGGAGATCTGCTGAATACCATCATACCTGATTCTTCACAGGAGTTACATAGCCTTTCTCTCTCCAATCCATGGATGGGGGAATCGAAGCAAAGATAGTTTCATGGAACACTTTTCCCTTCTTGTTCTTCTGCCTTGAAAGCCATTCATCATCTGCCTGAATTCTTCACTGGTCTTCAAGGAAAAGGAAATAGAATGTTGAAAAGCAAGAGGTTATTTTGCTAAAGTGTTAAGGAGAGAAGGCACAAAAAATTCATGCCACACTCACCATGTCACCAAAGGCATTCATTGCCATGCTGAAGCTATGTTTCCCTTGGCTGTATTCCCGATTATGCAGCTCAATCATTTTCATATTCTTCTTCCACACTGCTTTTCTCCATCCTTCTTCATTCTAGAGGCAAACAGGTAGCCTATATTTTTTTTTTCTACTTAAAACCAACTCACCAAGGGCTTCACCAGGTGGTGCTAAATGGTAAAGAACTCCTGTGCCAAGACAGGAGATGCAAGAAACACAGATTCAATCCCTGCATTGGGACGATCCCCTGAAGGAGGGTATGGCAACCCACTCTAATATTCTTGCCTGGAGAATCCCATAGACAGAGGAGACAGGTCACAGAGTTGGACATGACTGAAGCAACAGCACACACCATCACCAAGTGGATTTGTATATAAAGAGGAAGAGAGACCATGGCCAGAGATGGCTGTATACTCTTGGGAGCTGTTCTCCAGCGCCCACATGACACGGCAAATGCCCATAATGTACTCAGTGACAGGTGCCATGAAATTACTGCCCTGATAAGAGCCAGCCTCAAGAGACTACTATCTGCTATAAACTCCCAACAGCATGGACCATTCTCTGCAGGGTTTCAGATGGACAGTTTCAGATGTTACCAACCAAGTCATATGATTTCCTGTGTACTGCCTTCCACAATTTCCATTGTGTATTTAAACTGTGGTCAAATTTTGGAGCAGCTGAGGCTATTCCCAAGCAAAGGGCTGTCAGGAGGAGTGAAGGATTCATGTTTAAAAAAACCTAGGAAGGGAAAAGAAATGAGTATCTGATTAAACCAATCTTTCTAAAAGGCCATCTTTTTTGGAGCCACTATGGTGGAGTAAAAAGATTTATATTCCCAAGTATTTATAAAAGGACAGTAGGGGAGTCTATGGATGTGGGTGGAGAAAAAGAGCTCTGAGACCCAGTTTCCGCGCGGGACAGGATGAAGCTCTTCTGGGACTCAAACGAGCCACCATCCCGCGCTGCAGGCGGGCCCAGCGAACTCCCTCCGCGGTGCCGACAAACGCTCTGCAGTCCAGCTAGTGGGAGTCATACTGCCATGTCAGATCGGCGCCTCCTGGAACCCCTCCCCAAGCCCTCAACCCCCAAGGCTGCAGTCGCGCTGCTAACCGGAGTGACCCCGCCGCGCCATGTCCCAGCCCGTGGCACTCACCTGTGGCAAGGGCTGCCGCACAGGCGCAACCGGCTGCTCCGGATCCCGGGGCGTCTGAAGTTGGATTGTGGGCACCAAGACCTCCCATTTAAGGCTCCAGAACTGCGCTCGGCAGGCCCCGCCCCCCGCTAGCACGCCCCGCAATTGGCTGAGCCTCATACAGGCGGAGCCCCTGTGCTGGAACTCCCGGCGCGTGACAAGGCTGGTCCCAAATTGTCCAGGTGCCAGCCTCAGCGGACCCCACGGCAGCGAGCTGGGGGGCCCCTGGGCAGAACTGAGGAGGGCGGCCAGCGCCTCCCTGGGGACCCGGATCAACGAGTTACATCGAATTCGTGCGCTTGGTCGGTGGTTCACTAAAAGATGCTTGCAGGGGGTCCCAAGTGGATTTTTAGCGTAACCCTGTGCCTCTTTCCCTAGGGTTTTGTTTTGTTTAAATTTTAAGTCTTAATCCTAGAGTTCTTGGTGAAAGTCTTCGGGAGGACTGAGAACTGTCTCGTCCAGGGGCTCCTGCTTATTCCGCAGCGAAGGTGGGGCAGGCTGCTGCTGCTAAGCCACTTCAGTCGTGTCTGACTCTCTGTGACCCCATAGACGGCAGCCCACCAGGCTCTGCCATCCCTGGGATTCTCCAGGCGAGAACACTGGAGTGGGTTGTCATTTCGTTCTCCAAAGCATGAGAGTGAAAAGCGAAAGTGAAGTCGCTGGAATGCAAAGCCCGCAAGCCAACCTCCAGGGTAAGGGTGGTTTGAGGAGCGAATTGCAGTTCCTCAGAGAATGTGGCGCTCTGGTCACTGCCCAAATCTCAGGAAGGCAAAGGGCTGGGAGGGTCTCCAGAGAAGAGGTGGTATTTTGTAATACCCTTCTCCTGTCTTCCCCAGTTAGGTGTTCTTCTTGTCTCTCAAGTTTTCCTCAAAACCAACAGAAATGAGTTGTTTAGAGAAAATTTTAGTTTAATTAAGAAAAAAGGAAAAATGGCAGGTAGTAACTGCTTTTACTTTCCCGTTCTTCTTCCTTAGTATCTAGGTCCATTTCTCTAGATTTAAGAAATTTAAGATTTAAGAAAAGATAAAACACTGGAAATAGAACTGCCATATGACCCAGCAATCGCACTGCTGGACATACACACCGAGGAAACCAGAATTGAAAGAGACACGTGTACCCCAATGTTCATCGCAGCACTGTTTATAATAGCCAGGATATGGAGGCAACCTAGATGTCCATCAGCAGAGGAATGGATAAGAAAGCTGTGGTACATATACACAAAACAGAGTATTACTCAGCCATTAAAAAGAATACATTTGAATCAGTTCTAATGAGGTGGATGAAACTGGAGCTGATTATACAGAGTGAAGTAAGCCAGAAAGAAAAACACCAATACAGTATACTAATGCATATATATGGAATTTAGAAAGATAGTAATGATAACCCTGTATGTGAGACAGGAAAAGAGACACAGATGTATAGAACAGTC
The DNA here is from genome assembly GCA_006408695.1 of Aepyceros melampus. Taxonomy (NCBI): domain Eukaryota; kingdom Metazoa; phylum Chordata; class Mammalia; order Artiodactyla; family Bovidae; genus Aepyceros; species Aepyceros melampus. The sequence continues at coordinate 96,556 of SJXQ01007166.1, forward strand.
TTTTGGACTCTGTGGGAGAGGGAGAGGGTGGGATGATTTGGGAGAATGGCGTTGAAACATGTATAATATCATATGTGAAATGAATCGGCAGTCCAGGTTCGATGTATGATACAGGGTACTTGGGGCTGGTGCACTGGAATGACCCAGAGGGATGGTATGGGGATGGAGGTGGGATGGGGGTTCAGGATTGGGAACACGTGTACACCCGTGGTGGATTCATGTTGATGTATGGCAAAACCAATACAACATTGTAAAGTAATAAGCCTCTAATTAAAATAAATAAATTTTATTAAAAAATAAATAAACTGGTCTTTAGAACAACAGAAATAAAAAGATTTAAGGAAAGAAATTTAAGATTTAAGAAAAGGTCCTTTTCTGGAGATTTAAGAATTGTGACTTTTACTTCAGTGATTTCTACTTTAATTTACATTGAATGTCAGGATTTAAATGACAGCGAAACGTTTTAAATGGAGGAAAATAAGTTTATATGTTAAATACTAATTTACATAACTAAGAACTTAGGGAACACAAGTCAAAATTTGTACATTTGTCCTTTACTACATAAAAACATATTCATTATAGAAAATCCCTTTTAGAAAAAAATGATCATTACCTCATGTCTGGTCCCATATTACTTTTTTTCTGTGCATATTTTGAATCATTTAAATTAAAATGTGGTCATGATTCACTGGACTTCTAAACTAATTTGTACTTAAGATTAAGTTGATAAGCATTTTAGAAGCACAATCAGACAAGCAATTTTACTATGTTAATATCTACATAACATAAAAATGTTTATTTGAGTGTACAGTTCTGTGGCATTAAGTACATTCACATTGTTGTGCAATCATAACCATCACCCATCTTTGGAACATTTTTGTCTTCCGAAACAGAAACTGTACCATGAAATAATAACACTGCATTTCTCCCTGCCACTGTCCGCCCCCCACCCCAGAAGCCTTTGGCAACCACTATGGAATCATGTAATATTTGTCATCTTAGGCTTGTTTCACTTAACATAATGTCTTAAAGGTTTATTCATGTTGTTCAGTTCAGTTCAATCGCTCAGTCGTGTCCAACTCTTTGCGACCCCATGAATCACAGCACACCAGGCCTCCCTATCCATCACCAACTCCTGGAGTTTACCCAGACTCATGTCCATCGAGTCAGTGATGCCATCCAGCCATCTCATCCTCTGTCGTCCCCTTCTCCTCCTGTCCCCAATTCCTCCCAGCATCAGGGTCTTTCCTAATGAGTCAACTCTTCGCATGAGGTGGCCAAAGTACTGGAGTTTCAGCTTTAGCATCAGCCTTCCAATGAATACCCAGGACTGATCTTCTTTAGGATGGACAGGCTGGATCTCCTTGCAGTCCAACGGACCCTCAAGGGTCTTCCCCAACACCATGGTTCAAAAGCATGAATTCTTCAGTGCTCAGCTTTCTTCACAGTCCAACTCTCACATCCATATATGACTACTGGAAAAACCATAGCCTTGACTAGATGGACCTTTGTGGGCAAAGTAATGTCTCTGCTTTTTCATATGCTATCTAGGTTGGTCATAACTTTCCTTCCAAGGAGTAAGCGTCTTTTAATTTCATGGCTGCAATCACTATCTACAGTGATTTTGGAGGCCCTCCCCCCAAAAAAATCAGACACAGTTTCCACTGTTTCCTCATCTATTTCACATGAAGTGATGGGACCAGATGCCATGATCTTCATTTTCTGAATGTTGAGCTTTAAGCCAACTTTTTCACTCTCCTCTTTCACTGTCATCAAGAGGTTCTTTAGTTCCTCTTCACTTTCTGCCCTAAGGGTGGTGTCATCTGCATATCTGAGATTATTGATATTTCTCCCAGCAATCTTGATTCCAGCTTGTGCTTCCTCCAGCCCAGCATTTCTCATGATGAACTAAATTCATGTTGCAGTGTGTGTCAGAGTTTCTCTTTTTTCTGAAGGTGACTAAAATACCCTTAGACAAATGTTTCGTTTCTCCAGGCATTCCCAGATGACTATATGGGTTATTTCCAGATTTGACTATGTTGAATGACGCTACTGTCAATGTTGTACAAATGTTCACGTTTCTGTTTTCAGTTTTTTAGAGGATCTACCCAGAAGTGGACTTGCCGGATATGATAATTCTATGTTCAATTTTTTTTCTCTGTTTTCCACTGTGTCTGCATCATCTTACCAGCATCGCACAGGTTCCAATCTGATTGTGATTTGCAAATATTTTCTTAATTCTTTCAGTTGCCTTTTCATAAAATCAGTACTATCCTTTGGTGCACCAAAGTTTTAAATTCTGATGAAATCCAGTTTACCTATTTTTTCTTTGTTGCCTATTCTTTTGGTATCATATCAAAAAAATTATTACTAAGCCCAGTATCATGAGGCTATTTGCTTGTGTTTTCATCTAAAGTTTTGTAGTTTTAGTTCTTATGTCTGGGTCTTTATCCACTTTGTGTTAACTTTTGCATATGGTATAGTTAAGGGTCCAGTTTCATTCTTTTGCATGTGGATATCTGACTTTCTTAGCATTATTTGTTGAAGACTATCCTTTCCCTATTGAATGGTCCTGGCAACCTCATACAATTTAGAAAAATCAATTCTTTGAAAGTTTTAAAATCTTTGAGGAAATAGAAGCTTTCCTCTCTCAGACACAGCTAGAGGCCAAAGGTCTTAGATGGTTATCAAGTATTGGAAATGACTGGAGGTTAAAATTTTTTAAAAATATACCATGGATTTCAACAGTCATTCATCTAAGAAATCTAAACACATCCTCTAATATGTGGGTTTTACATTTGCCCTTGGGGCACAGAGTGGAAAAACCTTACCACTGCATAACTGTCTGTACCTGGGGCTGCCTTCCAAGGAGCAGCAGCTCCTTTGTTTCTTGGAATGTGATATAAATGCTCTGGAGAAAGCTGGACTTTTTAAAATTCCAAATGTGCCCCCAATCTAAAATTAGGCTAAGAAATATCTAAATGCCAGAGAAATATAGAAGAAGGTCATTTAAGCAAGAAATTGTAACGTCTATTTATACAAAATCTGCTACGTAATGTATTACAGAAAGGCATTAACCATTTTGTTCTTATTCCTACTCTTCTATGCCGTTTCTTTGCCAAATAACTTCAGTTCAGTCCAGTCACTCAGTTGTGTCCAGCTCTTTGTGACTCCATGAGCTGCAGCACGCCAGGCCTCCCTGTCCATCCCCAACTCCCGGAGCCTACTCAAACTCATGTCCATTGAGCTGGCGATGCCATCCAACCATCTTATCCTCTGTCATCCCCTTCTCCTCCCGCCTTCAATCTTTCCCAGCATCAGCATCTTTTCAAACGAGTCAGCTCTTCGCATCAGTGGCCATAGTACTGGAGTTTCAGCTTCAATATCAGAACTTTCAATGAATACCCAGGACTGATCTCCTTTAGGATGGACTTGTTGGATCTCCTTCCTGTCCAAGAGATTCTTAAGAGTCTTCTCCAACACCACAGTTCAAAAGCACAAATTCTTCTGCGCTCAGCCCTCTTTATAGTCCAACTCTCACATCCATACATGACTATATGATGCCTTGATTAGACGGACTTAGATAAGTGCTAATCATTAAAATTGGAGAATGAAATGGCAACCCACTCTAGTATTCTTGCCTGGAGAATCCCAAGGACAGAGGAGCCTGGTGGGCTGCCGCCTATGGGGTAGCACAGAGTCGGACACGACTGAAGTGACTGAGCAGCAATTATTAAAATAGTCATATTTTAGCTAAGTGATCAATTCTTTGCTTTGCCTTTGATAAAATGCAGTTGGTAGATTCCTACTTAAAAGGCAGTGTCTCTGAGAACATATTTTTGTGTGCATCTGTCTAGATTTCTTTTGCTTACTGGGGAAATAGGATATGATTCTTTACCCTGTCTCTGAAAGTTTTAAATCCTAGGGGGATAAAAAAATCTTGTCTGGTAGTATTCAAAACCCTGAGGCCATTTAACAGTTATCCCCAATATAACAACCCACTCCAAGCTAATTAAATTTAATGAGCCGAGAATTACTCTTAAGAAACATTAACTAGGCAACTGTCCATTTGTAAAGTGGTTTATTATCACTTGGGTTTCCCTGGTGGCTCAGTGGTAAAGAAGTCACCTGCCAATACAGGAGATGCAGGTTCAGTGCCTGAACTGGAAAGATCCCCTGGAGAAGGAAATGGCAGCCCACTCCAGGATTCTTGCCTGGGAAATCCCATGGACAGAGGAGCCTGGCAGGCTACAGTCCATGGGCTTGCAAAAGAGTCGGACGTGACTTAGCAACTAAACAACAACAACAATGATTATCACTTATAATTTTATGGACAAGAACCTGTTTATAATCATAGACTGTTGATATTCATATGAGCCATTTATGAAACAAGTTACTTTTCTGAGCTACTCTAACATTGCTTTTCCTGTAGGATTAAACAGTGAGCCAGTTCATTAAATCAATCAACAAGAATTAGTTAAGCTCTGACCTTGTGCTCACTATCCTTTGCTTGGTGAAGCTTGAACATAAAATTATAACAGTTGTCTCAGGTTTAGCCTGTGCAAGGCAAAACACCCTCCTGGAAGCTGATGAGGGTGGGAAGAGATCCAATCCATTTCAGGCAGCATGCCTTCTGTGTGACTCACCTGTCTTTTCCTCCCTTCACATGACACCGGGTAAATTCCAGAGCCTGGCCCTGGGGAGCTGTGGTTCCTTATCTCACATTTCCTTAGTGCTCTTGCTCCATTTTCCTCATGCCCTCTGGGCAACCAGAGTCCAGTTTGCCGAGTGACTGATAGGGACTGGGGGTGCGGGACAAAAGCAAAGTCTCCAAAGTTTAGCTTCCTTTTCTAAGCTCTGCCGGCCTGAAGCACATTTATTTCTTCACTTTAGAGAGGAATCTGGCACCACCATTGATTTTGTATACCAAATATGAACTTCCTGATGTTCAAGCTGGTTTTAGAAAAGGCAGAGGAACCAGAGATCAAATTGCCAACATCACTGAAAAAGAGAGTTCCAGAAAAACATTTATTTCTGCTTTATTGACTATGCCAAAGCCTTTGACTGTGTGGATCACAAGAAACTGTTGAAAATTCTGAAAGAGATGGGAATACCAGATCACCTGACTGGCCTCTTAAGAAACCTGTATGCAGGTCAGGAAGCAACAGTTAGAACTGGACATGGAACAACAGACTAGTTCCAAATAGGAAAAGGAGTACGTCAAGGCTGTATATTGTCACCCTGCTTATTTAACTTCTATGCAGAGTACATCATGAGAAACGCTGGACTGGAAGAAGCACAAGCTGGCATCAAGATTGCCGGGAGAAATATCAATAACCTCAGATATGCAGATGACACCACCCTTATGGCAGAAAGTGAAGAGGAACTCAAAAGCCTTTGACGAAAGTGAAAGAGGAGAGTGAAAAAGTTGGCTTAAAGCTCAACATTCAGAACATGAAGATCATGGCATCCGGTACCATCACTTCATGGGAAATGGATGGAGAAACAGTGGAAACAGTGTTAGACTTTATTTTTTTGGGCTCCAAAATCACTGCAGATGGTGACTGCAGCCATGAAATTAAAAGATGCTTACTCCTTAGAAGGAAAGTTATGACCAACCTAGATAGCATATTCAAAAGCAGAGACATTACTTTGCCAACAAATGTCTGTTTAGTCAAAGCTATGGTTTTTCCTGTGGTCATATATGGATGTGAGAGTTGGACTGTGAAGAAAGCTGAGTGCTGAAGAATTGATGCTTTTGAACTGTGGTGTTGGAGAAGACTCTTGAGAGTCCCTTGGACTGCAAAGAGATCTAACCAGTCCATTCTGAAGGAGATCAGTCCTGGGTGTTCTTTGGAAGGACTGATGCTAAAGCTGAAAGTCCAGTACTTTGGCCACCTCATGCGAAGAGTTGACTCATTGAAAAAGACTCTGATGCTGGGAGGAATTGGGGGCAGGAGAAGAAGGGGACAACAGAGGATGAGATGGCTGGATAGCATCACTGACTCAATGGACATGAGTCTGAGTAAACTCCGGGAGTTGGTGATGGACAGGGAGGCATGGCATGCTGCGATTCATGGGGTCGCAAAAAGTCAGACACGACTGAGTGACTGAACTGAAATGAACTGAACTGAAATGAACTGAACTGCTGTGACCATCTCCATCTGTAAAATGAGGCATGCAGTAGTACCCGTCCCATGGGGCAGTCATTCTCCATATGGGTCCCCTTACCTGAAACATCTACATCACTTTGGAACTTACTAGAAGAGCAAATTCTGGAACCCCATGGTAGATCCAATGACTGAGACACTAGCGGATAGAGGTCTGCAATCTGACCCCCAGGTGGTTCTGATGCACCTTCAATTTGGAGAACCGCTGTCACAGTGTTCTTGGGAAAAGTAAATGAAGGAGCATTTGTAAAAGCTCAGAACATTGCCTGGTTCCAGTGTCATTTGGCTATTAGAATCATCATTATCATGGCAGGAATCTTTTCTAATCTTGTTTTCATTTCTAGGATAGTAGTCACAGGTAGAGATGCTCTTCCTGTGGAACAAAGCCAAAGGCACATATATATGCAGGCTCTCTCAACAGCACAAAGATTTTCTTTGTCTCAACTACTTTCCTTAATGACACAGAAATTGATCTTTACTTTTATTTCATTTCTTTTTTTAATATATAGCATTCCTTTAACATATAACTCACCATTTTAAAGTGAATATTATGTGGGTTTTAGTATATTCACTGTGTTATGCAACCATTGCTGTGCTGTGCTAAATCACTTTAATCGTGTCTGACTCTGTGCGACCCTATGGACTGCAGCCTGCCAGGCTCCACTGTCCATGGGATTCTCCAGGCAAGAATACTGGAGTGGGTTGCCATGCCCTCCTCCAAGGGATCTTCCCAACCCAGGGTCTGAACCTGCGTCTCTTACATCTATCCTGCATTGGCAGGTGGGTTCTTTATCACTAGCACACTTGGAAGCCTAGAACATTCATAGTACTCCAAAAAGAAGCGATGTACTTGTGAGTCTCAGTTCAAGCATAGCATGCCTTGGCTTCCCTGTCCATCACCAACTTCTGAAGCTTGCTCAAACTCATGTCCATCTAGTTGGTGATACCACCCAACCATCTCATCCTCTGTCATCCCCTTCTCCTCCTGCCTTCAATCTTTCCCAGCATCAGATTTTTTCCAATGAGTCAGTTCTTCACATCAGGTGGGCCAGAATATTGGAGGTTCAGCTTCAGCATCAGTCCTTCTCAGTTAGTTCCAATTCCCTCCCACCTCAGTTCCCATAATCTCCATTTGGACTCTATGGATTTGTCTGTTCCAGACATATCACGGAAATGGAATCATGAAATATGCGACCTTTTGTACCTGGCTTCTTTCATTTAGCATAAGATCTTCAAGGTTTTTTGCATAGTATAGCACATATCAGTATTTCCTCCTCTTTGTGGCTGAGTAATAGTTCAATGTGTGAATATACCATATTTAAAAAATTTATTCATCAATTGATGGCATTTGTGTTTTTTTCACTTTTTAGCTACTATGAGTAACACTGCTAAAAACATTTGTGTACAAGTTTTTGCATGAAGATGTATTTCTATTTCTCTTGGGTGTATACATAGGAATTGGTATGTATTACTTTCTGAGGAAATTCCAGACTATTTTTCACAGTGTCTACATCATCTTATTTTCCCACCTGCGTCATATGAAGATTCTGATTTCTCCACATTCTAAGACATCTCATTTGTCCATTTTGAAATGATATCCAGGCTGGTAGGTAGACATGCTAGCTTGTGGTTTGATTTGCATTTCCCTAATGAATGATGGTGTTGAATATCTTTTCATGTGCTTGTTGGCTGTGTTTATATATTTTTTGGAGAAAGGTCTATTCAAGTCATTTGCCCATTTTTAAATTGGATTATTTATCCTTTTATTGTTGAGTTGTAAGTGTTCTTTATATACTTTGGATATTATACATTTATGAGCTATGTGATTTGCAAATATTTTTCCCATTCTGTCATTTGGATTTTCACTCTTTTGATAGTGTTGTTTTTAAAAATGGTGGTTAAAATACACATAACATAAAATTTACCACTTTAACCATTTTAAGTATACAGTTCAGTGATAATAAGTACATTCACATTTTGTGTACCATGACCACCATCTATCTCTGGAATTCTTTTCCACTTATAAAATTGAACCTTTGTCCCAATAAATAATAACTCCTCATTCCTCCCTCCCCCCAACCACCAGCAGCCATCATTGTACTTTCTGTGAAAATACTAAAAGCTACTGAATTGTCCACTTTCATATCATGAATTCTCAGATATGTGAATTATATCTCAACTTTTAAAAAAGCAAGAGGGAGGAATTGATTGAAATCATTGGACATTTTATGGTGTCTCTTGATGTTGTCGTCATCTACTGAGACTGACTTCAGTTGTCTGCCCTTCTCCCAATGAGCCCTTCAGCAGTACCGAGGAGAAGGAAACAGTTCATGGAGAAATGGTAAAAATGAGCGTGGAGAGAAGACTCATTTTAACCAAATGGCTCATCTAGTGACTTGCAAGTGTACCAGCACAGTAAAATCATTGGGCATTGACCCTTGCTGAGCACTCTGCAGATCTAGGCACTGAATCCCCAGTCAGTGAAACTTCCTGTAAACACAATGGGGAGTTGTCACCTCAGAATGGATAGTTTGATCATTTGCCCAGTAGATGAAAAGACCAATGTCTGGGACTTGCTTGAACTGTTATTTCTGTTCTATTTTTTGGTTTCCCTTTTGGATTGAAGAAGCAGTGAAAATCACTTATACTTTCTCTTCTAGTTGTTTATCATTTTGATTGAGGTGGAAGAAAGCACTGATAAATAATCATATTTGACTGGAAACAGTAAACTTCGATAACCAAAATTACAGAACATCCCAAGGTTTCTGTTTAAAAACTTTTCATTACTGCCATGTCCGCATTAAAACAGTCATGGAAAAAAGACAAATCAACAGAAACAACAATTTTTATATTCCTTGACTTCATGGTTTTACCACCCAATTGCACTGGCTTTGAAACATAGATAATTCCTGTTTCATCTTTGATAATCATAAACTTTGTACAAATAACTTATCCTCTTCAAGCTTTGGTTTCATCCACTCTAAGATGTGGACAATACTAATGACCTCATAAGACTATATAAAAAATTAAATGAGATAACATGAATACTGATACAAGCAGCCACATTAAGAATTTCTCTCTCTAAAATGGACATATCCTTGAATGATATTCATTCCAAAGGCACACTAACATTGCAGTGACCTCTGTTGCTACTGAGATACGATCTGCTGATCATGTTAGGCTTTTACCATTCATCTAGAATCCTACTGTAAGGCAATAGAGAAGGTTGTAACTTAATTCAGGGAAACAACCCTCAGTGACCACAAAACCATGGGAGCTGGCATCCTTCCCATTCAGGATGATCCTCTGCCAAATTCTTCACTTTTTTCACATTATTGTCCAAGGAAGGTCTCCCCTCCAGGAACTCACGTGAACCTGTGAGAGAATTTGAAATCCTCTAAGAGGGTGATAGAATTCTAAAATATGCTTCCAATTTCATCTAAGGAATTTGAGTGGTAGGCATGAGACAAAGGATCTTGAGGCATTTTGGCCTCAGGTGCCAGGCCTGCATCTAGAGTGACATAAATGACTGTCCCTCACCTTAACTGCCAGCCTTTTAGGCAGATCTGTAGGCCTGGGTGTTACATCCATCTCTTCTCCACTCTCTACCTCCTGGGGATACTGTATGAAGAGGTTGGAATGGAAGGGTGGAGCCTTGGGATAAGTGACTATTTACTTATAAGTAAGTGTAAGTCAATGGCACCCCACTCCAGCACTCTTGCCTGGAAAATCCCATGGATGGAGGAGCCTAGTAGGCTACAGTCCATGGGGTCGCAAAGAGTCAGACACAACTGAGCAACTTCACTTTCACTTTTCACTTTCCTGCACTGGAGAAGGAAATGGCAACCCACTCCAATGTTCTTGCCTGGAGAATCCCAGGGACGGGGGAGCCTGGTGGGCTGCCGTCTATTGGGGTCACACAGAGTCGGACACAACTGACGTGACTCAGCAGCAGCAGCAGCAAGTGTAGCTCACCATTACCTTCTGCACAGTGACTGGATTCAGGAAGTGATGCTTTGCAATTCATCCTAGTGTTTTGTTTTAAATCTCAAAGGCTGCACCATCCTGCCACTACCTGTCCTCTCTGATTGGAATGCTGCTGCTAAGTCGCTTCAGTTGTGTCTGACTCTGTGCGACCCTAGAGATGGCAGCCCACCAGGCTCCCCCATCCCTGGGATTCTCCAGGCAAGAACACTGGAGTGGGTTGCCATTTCCATCTCCAACGCATGAAAGTGAAAAGTGAAAGGGAAGTCGCTCAGTTTTGTCTGACTCTTAGCGACCCCATGGACTGCAGCCTACTAGGCTCCTCCGTCCATGGGATTTTCCAGGCAAGAGTATGGAGATGATACTTTTCGCTGACTGGTTTGTGCAGGAGCGTCCTCCAATCTGTGCAAATAAACCTTTTCTCCATTGTTTTCCTTTCTGTCACCATATAAAGCCCTATGCTGCTGGAAAGGAGAGGAGGAAGTCAAGTGACTTTTCTATGTACAAGTATATACATCAATACAATATGGGGGTTAGGTGATGAATAGCAGCGGAGGTTAGGGTCTGCACACAGAGCAAGAAAATAAATTAATCTGTCTGGTTCTTTAAGTGCCCAGCATGCTGCACCAAGGAATGAGGTATGAAGGAGCAGCTTTCCCAGCTGATTAATCCAAATGTCTTCCTGTGCAACTTGAGCATGATGAGCCCTGCACATGCAAAGCACCCTGCACAAGGGTCAATATTTAGGAAAACTCATTCATCAAACAACAGGGAAGTCCTTGGGCAAGAGAGACCTGAGACTCAGAAGGCACGTTCCAGAAGGCCCTTGGGATAAGGCCATTCTGGAATATTTGCCCTTAATTCCTCTGTTAACACAGAGGGACCTACCTAACTAACTGTACCAGCCTCAGTGCCTAACCACCAAGACTTGGCACTTGCGAGAAAATACATCTCGTTTTCCAATCAGCCCACCAGGCACACATTAAGGGCACACATGCTGCTTATAAACTGGGGTTACTCTGTTTACATCTCATAGAAAGCTTAGGAGTGCTTCTCAGTCAGGTACAGGTGGATTTTGCTCAGTTTTCCTTTTTATTCTCTCTCTGTCTAGCTCAAGATTGCATTGAAGAGGACACATAGCAGCATGGAGTAATTAAAAATAAGAATGGTGATGATGGTGAACAAATAATCTTGGTTCAATGCACACCTGAAAGACCTTTTATTGAAAACTATCAACTGGAAAATATGTGCATAACTGTCCTCCTATGATGATTTCATGTGTTTTTGTTCCAGAATTTCTTTATGTTACTCTCTGAAATTCCCAGCTCTTAACCAACTGAATCTTCCCTAGTATCTTCAAATTCCCCATCTTTAGTTTGAAGGGCCTTGTAAAAGGTTTCTGGAGATCTCTTTTTCTTTTTTTAATTTTTCTTTTGGTTTTGGCTGTGAAGCTTGTGGGATCTTAGTTCTCTGACCCGGAGCCCTAACCACTGGACCACCAGGGAATTCCCAGGATTCTGAAGATTTTGACTCAGTAGTCAGCAAAGGCCCTCCCAAACATGTTGTCTGACTCTGCAGTCCACAAAGAGACTGGAAGCCCTTCTCAGTATCTTTCCGTGGAAAGACCACCTGCCCCATCCTCTGCTGCAATACACATAACCACCGTGAAGCTCAATGGTTAGCTTCAATAAGTTTACCTTACCGTGTAGACTTGGACTTCCAGGTATGTTTGTGCTGTGTTTCACATTCAAGTGTGCAGTTCCAACAGTTTATAAGTTGTACTCTTTGTCTACCTTGTATTCTGTGAAGCACCAGGTACAGAGTCATCTCTGTGTGGGTGCTCTGCCAACATTAATTAGTGATGATCAGGATAATGATATTGACCAATGACTCCATGAAATTGATGAATCATTTGGTGGAAGAAGCCAGGTATAGCAATTATGTAACATTGCTTCACCCAACAAGTAGTTTCAATACCTCAGAGCAGCGCAGAGCATTTTGCTGTCAGTGCCTGCTCACTATTTCCAGTCAAAGCCCAAAGGGCTTCTTTGTAGAGTAAAACTTTTCAAATGCATTGATCCTGAAGGGAGACTCCTAATGTAAGAGATATAGCTGTTTCCTTTGGTTCAGGCTACTATCAAAACCTGGCTCCCTCATGAATCGACAGTTGAATAAACAAAAATATGAAGCAAGAAGTTTGATTCAACTAATAAAAACAAATAAACTAATTCATGTGAGTATTAACACTTCAGTGGTATTGTTCCTTACCCCCTGTTGAAAGATCTGGACCTTTTAAAACAAATTGGCTGTAGTATAGACAAATATACAGAAAGGCTTTTAATTTATCTATATGAGATTGCTGATGTTTGATGACTTTTGACCATCAAAATAGCAATTCAAGTGGTTCAACTTAATAAAAGATTTAAGAATTCTTGATTTAAAACTCTAAGACTTTTAAAATGTTTTTTTCACTCTATATGATGTCCCTCTTTCCCCCTTTTCTCTAGCTAATACACTTGTATTTATTCTTTAATACCCAGTTGATATGTTACCACTGTTAGAGGGCAGTTTATCTTTTTTTCTTTCCCATAGGTCATAATACAAGCTTCCACTACAAGCACTTATACACATATTATTGATATTTTCTTTGTGTCTATTACTTATGTTATGAAGTTATAAAGTAAATGGATTAATTTTTGTAACTGTATGAATCATCTATTAAATATAGGTAAAAACAATTAGCAAAATAATACTCAAATTATATTTTTAAAAAGTGAATTCTTTTACTTAGAATGTATCTATATAAACATCAGTCCAGTTCAGTTGCTCAGTTGTGTTGACTCTTTGCGACTCCATGGACTCCATGCTATAGCATGCCAGGCTTCTCTGTCCATCACCAACTCCTGAAGCTTGCTCAGACTCATGTTCATTGAGTTGGTGATGCCATCCAACCATCTCATCCTCTGTCTTTTCCTTCTCCTCCTACCTTCAGTCTTCTCAGCATAAGGGTCTTTTCCAATGAGTCATTTCTTTGTATCAAGTGGCCAAAGTACTGAAGCTCCAGTTTCAGCATCAGTTCTTCCAATGAATATTCAGGACTGATTTCTTTTAGGATTGACTGGTTTGATCTCCTTGCTGTCCAAGGGACACTCAAGAGTCTTCTCCAGCACCACAGTTCAAAAGCATCAATTCTCTGGCCTTCTTTATGGTTGAACTCTCACATTAGTACATGACTACTGGAAAAAACATAGCTTTGATTATACAGACTTTTATTGGCAAACTGTTGTCTCTGCTTTTTAATATGTTGTCTAGGTTTGGGAGGGATTGGGGGGCAGGAGGAAAAGGGGACGACAGAGGATGAGATGGCTGGATGGCATCATTGACTTAATGCACATGAGTCTGCATGAACTCCAGGAGATGTGATGGACAGGGAGGCCTGGCGTGCTGTGATTCATGGGGTCGCAAAGAGTTGGACACGACTGAGCAACTGAACTGAACTGAACTGAAATGAACTGAACTGAAGGTTTGTCATAATTTCATAGCTGTACTCACCATCTGCAGCAATTTTGGAGCCCATGAAAATAAGATCTGTCACTGTTTCCATTTTCCCTCATCTATTTGCCTTGAATTGATGGGACCAGTTGCCGTGATCTTAGTTTTTTGAATGCTGAATTTTACGTCAGCTTTTTCACTCTCCTCTTTCACCATCATCAAGAGGCTGTTTAGTTCCTGTTCACTTTCTGCTATTAGAGTGTTAACCTCTGCGTATCTGAGGTTGTTTATATTTGTCCCAGCAATTTTGATTCTAGCTTGTGATTCATCCAGGAGTGTAACTGTTTGGTAGTTTGAACATTGTTTGGCATTGCTCTTCTTTGGAATTGGAATGAAAACTGACATTTTCCAGTCTTGAGACCACTGTTGAGTTTTCCAAATTTGCTGACATATTGATTGCAGCACTTTGACAGCATCATCTTTTAGGATTTTAAATAGCAAAGCTGGAAATCCATCACCTCTACTAGCTTTGTTCATAGTAATGCTTCCTAAGTAATGGAAGCATTACTATAAGTAATTTCTATAGTAATGCTTCCCACTTGACTTCCCACTCCAGGATGTCTGGCTCTAGGTGAGTGACCACAGCTTCTTCATTCTTTCTGGAGCTAATTCTCTGCTCTTTCCCAGTAGCATATTAGACACCTTCCAACTGGAGGGGCTTATCCTCCAGTGCCTTATCTTTTTGTCTTTCCATGCTGTTCATGGGGTTCTCAAAGCAAGAATACTGGTGAAAGTAAAAGTCACTCAGTGGAGTCTGACTCTTTGTGACCCCATGGACTATACAGTCCTTGGAATTTTCCAGGCCAGAATACTGGAGTGGGTAGCTGTTCCCTTCTCTAGGGGATCTTCCCAACCCAGGGATCAAATCCAGGTCTCCTGCATTGCAGGCGTCTTCACTAGCTGAGCCACAAGGGAAAACCAAGAATATTGGAGTGAGTAGTTTATCCCTTTTCCAGGGGATCTTCCCAACCCAGGAATCAAACTAGGGTTTCCTGCGTTGCAGGCGGGTTCTTTACCAACTAAGCTATCAGTGGTTTGCCATTTCCTTCTCCAGTGGACCATGTTTTGTCAGAATTCTCCATCATGACCCGTCTACTTTGGGTGGCCTTACACAACATGGCTCATAGTTTCACTGAGCCCCTTTGCCACTACACGGCTGTGATCCATGAAGGGGAAAAGAACTAAACTGTGACTTCCAATTGCCTTAGATTTTAATGTTTTCCTGATTTGAAAAGTACATCCATTCATAAATTGCTGTCATTCTGGTCATTTTAAAAATGAGAAAATGAAGTTGAAATATTCACATTTATATTTACTTTTTTCTGTTTTTGTTTTTTTCCTTTCCCCTTCAACTAATAATCTGTGATAATTCAACCTGGGCCAGTGAAGTTTTTTTCTGTACTATATATGACAAAAGAACTTCACAAATAAATTAATAGTCAAACAGTTGCAGGAAATATCTTTGAATTCTTGAGAAGAAATAACACTTATGTTAGCATTATTATTATCTGCATTCAAATGACCAGAAAATTATATTATCTAATAATTAATCCCTCTATTTGATTTCTCTTTATCAGCAATGAGAACAGCAAGAACAAGTTGCTTGAAACTGTCAACAGAAAAAAATGCAGTGTAACAGCAGTGAGTTTCAGTTTTATTCAGGGAAATTACTGAAGACTAGTGGTAAAGAATCCTCCTGCCAGTGCAGGAGATGCCAAGATTCCCAGTCCTTGGGTTGGGAATATCCCCTGGAGGAGGGCAAGGCAACCTGCTCCAAAATCTTGCCTGGAAAATTCCATGGATAGAGGAGCCTGGCGAACTACAGTCCATGGGGTTACAGAGAGTCAGATATGACTGAGCACGCATACACAAATCCACTGAAGACTATAGCCCAGAAGACAGTCTATCAGAAACTTTTTTGGCTGGGAAAGTCAGGCTGACAAGCATCCATCGTGATAAAATGTTACTGCTTTTACCAAGATAGATACCTCAATTTAATGATTTTCGTGCTTGTTCCATGTATGGAAAGAATCTGAGATCTATGAAATTCTTCCCTAGATATGCTTCTTAACTATTTAGGGGCCAGATATGCAATATGCAGACTGCTTCATTCTGTTTTTCCATCCTGATTTTCCCTCAGAGTGCACTCTCACTGGATAACTGCAGCGATTTAAGACTTCATCCTTGAGGACTTCTCTTGTGGCTCAGTGATAAAAAGTCTGTTTGCTAATACAGGAGACACAGGAGCAACTAAGCCCCTTAGAGCCTGGGAGCCGCAACTACTGAAACCTGCGCACCTTACAACCTGTGCTCTGTAACAAGAGAAGCCACTGCAATGAGAAGCCCTTGCACCACAACTAGAGAGTAGCCCTTGCTTGCTGCAACTAGAAAAAAGCCCTCACAGCAGCAAAAACCCAGCACAGTCAAAAACAAACAAATAAACAAAACAAAACAAAACGCTGTGTATAGCTGAGGGATGAGTAAGAGTCGTTGTTCTTTTTCTTTACAAAACTGTCAGTTCAGATACTATACAATTCAGAAAACCATCATCACCATCATTACCTTGGTACTAAAAACTTATGTACTTGTTCAGTTCAGTTCAGCTCAGTCGCTCAGTTGTGTCCGACTCTTTGCGACCCCATGAATCGCAGCACACCAGACCTCCCTGTCCATCACCAACTCCCAGAGTTCACTCAGACTCACGTCATTGAGTCCGTGATGCCATCCGGCCATCTCAACCTCTGCCGTCCCCTTCTCCTCCTGCCCCCAATCCCTCCCAGCATCAGAGTCTTTTCCGATGAGTCAACTCTTCGAATGAGGTGGCCAAAGTACTGGAGTTTCAGCTTTAGCATCATTCCTTCCAAAGAAATCCCAGGGTTGATCTCCTTCAGAATGGACTGGTTGGATCTCTTTGCAGTCCAAGGGACTCTCAAAGTCTTCTCCAACACCACAGTTCAAAAGCATCAATTCTTCAGCACTCAGCCTTCTTCACAGTCCAGCTCTCACATCCATACATGACCACAGGAAAAACCATAGCCTTGACTAGACGGACCGTAGTTGGCAAAGTAATGTCTCTGATTTTGAATTGTTAATAATTTAAACATACCATTGCATTTACTTTTTTCCTCTCTTAATTTTTTTAAAATAGGATATTTCATTTATAATGTTCTATTAGTTTCAAGTGTACAGCAAAGTGATTTAGTTATACGTGTGTCTGTATACATATTTTTTCTGATTCTTTTCTGTTATAGGTTATTACAAGATTTACTACACTTAACTTTTCATAGTAACCACTACTTGAGAGAGTCTCTGAATACTTGCTGCCCTTCCGAATGATCTAAAATCAGAGTTGAGGGATTCTAATTTAGTCTATATAAACAGACTAGAAACAGACTAGAAACCTGAGTAATGGTAGCTCAGGGGGTTGTAAGATCTCTTTGAGTAGCAAATGACGGATTACCCAAATTGTTGCAGTAAAAACAGAAATGAATGAATGGCCTTTGGAGTAAACCAGCCAAACAGGCCTGCAAGAGTTAAACAGTCTTGGATATTCTTTAGCTGTTATGGCTGACAAATACTTGTAGCTAGACTTGTCCTTCACAAAGCTTCACAAGGCTAATTACTTTTTGATTCCATATAGATTATACTCTGCACCTGGCTTTCTTCTCCCCCTATACTTTCATGTAGCATTCTGCATTTCAGAAAGGTCA
>SJXQ01007167.1:0-18074 GCA_006408695.1 Aepyceros melampus
ATTCACCAAAGAGATTTAATACTAATCTCATAATTGGTTATTGGATTAAATCTCTTAGAAGAGGAAATGAGTAACATATTATGTCAAGATACATTATTTATGTAGGTATATAAAACAACAACACATGATCTTCTTACCCTAAGGTGAAATTAATTCTTTGTTTTAATTCTGGGAAAGGATTTGAGAGAACTATTTATTCTCCCTGATCTTTCCCACATTTTACTGACCTGAGACAGCATCAGGTAAATAAAATGAAGTACACTCTTTATAAAATAGAAGTGAGCAGCTCACTTCCTCTTTTGCTGCTCAGATAGTTTAGAAGAGTTAATCTTCCTAGACTGGAGCAAACAATTTAGATAGTTCTATGATTCTCCATCTATGGATTTCTGTTCTCCGAGATTTTTAAAAATTATTTATTTAGTTTTGGCTGCACTGGGTCTTCGTGGCTGTGCATGGGCTTTCTCTGGTTGCGGTCAGTGGCTTCTCATTGCAGAGCACATGCAGGCTCAGTAGTTTGTGACACACAGGCTTAGTGGCCCCACGGAAAGTGGGATCTTCCTGAAACAGCGATCGAACCTGTGTCCTCTGCATCAGCAGGCAGATTCTCATCCACTGTGCCACCAGGGAAGTCCCTCTGTTCCCTTAGGTTATTAAAACTAGTGAAAGGGACATGAAAAATCAAACATTTGATTGTCTGCAAAGGTTTTGACATGAAGAGAGATTCTTCATAGGGAATACACACGCCACAGTCCACCATACCTCTGCACATCATTATTTACCTTAACAATTTCTGAGTGTATGGTTGTCTCTTGCTAACTATGTACATATTAGTGTTAATGGCCATAGTGTTAATTGCTCCGTCATGTCTGACTCTTTGCAACCCGTGGACTGTAGCCCACCAGGCTCCTCTGTCCATGGGATTCTCCAGGCAAGAATACTGGAGTGGGTTGCCATTTCCTGCTCCAGGTGATCTTCCCAACCCAGGGATCGAACCTGCGTCTGTTGCATCTCCTGCATTGCAGGCAGAATCTTTACCGCTGAGCCACCTGGGTTATATATACACATTGCTGTACAACAAATCTGTAGAACTTTTCCATCTTGCGTGATTGAAGCCCTAACCCACTGAGGAACGATTCTCCAATCCTTCCTCCTCATAGCCCTTGACAACCACGATTATATTTTCTGTTTCCATGGGTTTGATTAAGTTAGATAACTCATAGAAGTGGAATCAGGCAATATTTGTCTTTTTTGGATTGGTTCATTTCACTTAGCATATCATCAAGGCCCATCCCTGATGTAGAATATGACAGAATTCTTTTTTAAGGCTTAAAAACATTCCAGTGTGTGCCTGTGTACATAACAGATATAAGATATTTCTTATATGTAATCCTTATCTGTTTATCCACCAATGAACATTTAGATTGCTTCCACATCTCGCCAACTGGGAATATGCTGCAATGACCGTAGATGTGCACACTCTTTATGTCTGACTCTTTGCAACCCGTGGACTGTAGCCCACCAGGCTCCTCTGTCCATGGGATTCTCCAGGCAAGAATACTGGAGTGGGTTGCCATTTCCTGCTCCAGGTGATCTTCCCAACCCAGGGATCGAACCTGCGTCTGTTGCATCTCCTGCATTGCAGGCAGAATCTTTACCGCTGAGCCACCTGGGTTATATATACACATTGCTGTACAACAAATCTGTAGAACTTTTCCATCTTGCGTGATTGAAGCCCTAACCCACTGAGGAACGATTCTCCAATCCTTCCTCCTCATAGCCCTTGGCAACCACGATTATATTTTCTGTTTCCATGGGTTTGATTAAGTTAGATAACTCATAGAAGTGGAATCAGGCAATATTTGTCTTTTTTGGATTGGTTCATTTCACTTAGCATATCATCAAGGCCCATCCCTGATGTAGAATATGACAGAATTCTTTTTTAAGGCTTAAAAACATTCCAGTGTGTGCCTGTGTACATAACAGATATAAGATATTTCTTATATGTAATCCTTATCTGTTTATCCACCAATGAACATTTAGATTGCTTCCACGTCTCGCCAACTGGGAACATGCTGCAATGACCATAGATGTGCACACTATTTATTCAAGACCTTGCTTTCAGTTTTTTATGGAAACAGACTCTTGAGTTGGATTGCTAGATCACACAGCAGTTCTAACCTCCTGAAGAAACTCCATACTGTTTTCTATGAAGGTTGCGACACTTTACATTTCCAAACATCGTGTATCAGGGTTCCAATTTCTCCGTATCCTTACCAAACTTGCTATTGTCTTCCTATTCATATTGCCCATCACAGAAGGTTTCAATTTGTACTTCCTTATTGATTAGTAATGTTGAGCATCTTTTCATATATTTGTTGGCCATTTGTGTATCGTTGGAGAAATGTCTATTGAATTCCTTCTCCCACTGTGTTAGCTCAAACTGCCATAACAAAACAGACTGCATGCCTTAAACCACAGAAATCTGTTTTCTCACAATGCTGCTATCAGGGCGCCATCGTGGTCAATCAGGTTCTCTTCCTGGCTTACAGGTAGGCTTCATATTGGTGTATACTTGTCAGATACATAGTTTACAAATGTTTTCTACAGTCCTGTAGGCGGCCTTTTCACTCCGTTCACTGTGTCCTTTGCTGCAGAGACTTTAAGATTAATGTAATCTCATTTGTGTATTTTTACTTTGTTACTAATACTTGTGCACTTGGTACCATATCTAAGAAATCATTGCTGATTCAGTGTCATGAAGCTTCACCCTTGTTTTCCTCTAAGAGTCTTGTCAAGTCTTGCATTTAGGTCTTGAATCCATCCTGAGTTGATTTTTCTTCATGATGTAAGATCTTCATTATTTTGCATATATTTTGTTTGCCCAGCACCATTCGTTATAGGGATTAAACTTTCCCCATTGTCTTGACACCCTTGATGAAGATCATTAGACCATGTATCCAAGAATGTATTTCTGTTTATTTCTGGTTGTGTATTTGTTCCATTGATTGACATGTCTGTCTTTATGCCAACGGGCTTCCTCAGTGGCTCAGCAAGTGAAGAATCTGCCATCAATGCAGGAGACACAGGAGATGCAGTTTCAATCCGCGGGTTAAGAAGAGCCCCTGGAGAAGAAAATGGCAACCCCGTCCAGTATTCTTGCCTGAGAAATCCCCTGGACAGAGGAGCCTGGTGGGCTACAGTCCGAAAGGTCACAAAGAGTCAATACAACTGAGCAACTAAGCACACACTTGATGCCAAAACTATATTCTTTTGGTTCCTGTACCTTTGTAATATGCTCTGAAATCAGAGGCCTCCAGCTTTGCTGTAGTTTCTAAGATTGTTTTGCCTATTTGGGGTCCTCTGAAATTCGGTATTAACTGTAGGATGGATTTTCTATATCAGAAAAAATTTCCATTGGGATTTTAATAGGAATTGCATTGAAACTTTAAATTGCTTTGGGTAGTATGAACAGCTAAATATTAAGTCTCCAAATCCATAAACATGAGACACCTTTCTATTTACTTGTGTCAGATTCCTTTTAGCAATACTTTGTAGTTTTCAATGTATAAGTCTTTCATCTCTTTAAGTTTCCTCCCAATTATTTCATTCTTTTTGATGCTATTACAAATAACATTATTGGGACTTCTCTGGTGGTCCAGAGGCTAAGCCTCCACACTCTCAATGCAGACAACTTGGGTTCAGTCCCTGGTCAGGGAACTAAATCCCACAGGCTGCAACAAAGACCTGGCACAAATAAATAGATAAAAATAAATATTTTTTAACTTAAATTTAGATCTTGACTATAGTTTTTTAAAAATGAAAAATAGATAAGCTTGTTTTCTTATTTTCTTTTCTGGAATGGTCATCGTTCATGCGTGGAAAGAGCTTGATCACGCCTTTGCATATGCCAAGCCTCCTTCCTCATGACCTTTGCCATGGGCGGAGTTCCTCACACTGGCCCCCCGGCAGTGTAGGATCTAGAAGAGAGAACTTTCTCCTCTTTCCTTCTATCACCTGCTCATTTTAAGTTTTCTTCTCACAACATTGCTTACTTCAGACCTGAGACTTGCAAAACTTTCTAGACAATTATGTGACTATAAGGTCAAAGTACTCAGCACAGCATTTTATGATCTTGATATTCTGGCCCTATCCTGTCTTCCTGCTAGAACATCAAGCACTCAGCAACACCTTGAGTATTATTACTAGATAGCATAAGCTTTTATTTCCCATGCTAACATCAATGCTTTGTTTAGTCATATGGAAAAAATCTTTCTATTGTGATCTGTGCCTATTCAATGCCCTTCTAAAATACTTCTTGATCATCAATAGTTGCCTAACTCAGCTTGCTAAAACCAAACAGCAACTTCAGTATAAAAATGCAAATATGTAAATAAGATTTTAATTGTTAATGCAAAAACAACAAATTTTAAATTTAGAAGCTATGGAAAATTTAAAAATAATTTCTTTAGGATACCAAGAGAATAGGATATTTAGAAAACATTATAATTAATTCTATAAATATTTACTAAACTCTTACTATGTTTTAAAGACTAAAGTGTTAGTCACTCAGTCATGTCTGACTCTGTGCAACCCTGTGGACCGTAGCCCACCAGGCTATTCTGTCCATGGGGATTCTCCAAACAAGAATACTGGAGTAGGTTGCCATTTCCTTCTCCATCAGATTTTTCTGACCCAGGGATAGAACATGCATCTCTTATGTCTCCTGCATTGGCAGGTGGGTTCTTTACCACTAGCACCACCTGGGTAGTCTCATTGTGTATTAAAGACTATGACATATCAACTAATCCTCATAATCAGTGAATTAGATGACAGGGTAGTGAAAATCACACAAGTGGAATAGAAAAAAATTTTAAATGAAGACAGTTTAAGATACCTATGAAATAATATCCGGTGTACTAACATTTACATTATGTGGGTCCCAGAAGAAGAAATGGAGAGAAAGGTGCAGAGATGAAATCTGAATACATAATAGCTGAGAACCTCCCAACCTAAGAAAGGACAATTCTTTACCACTAGCACCACCTGGGTAGTCTCATTGTGTATTAAAGACTATGACATATCAACTAATCCTCATAATCAGTGAATTAGATGACAGGGTAGTGAAAATCACACAAGTGGAATAGAAAAAAATTTTAAATGAAGACAGTTTAAGATACCTATGAAATAATATCCGGTGTACTAACATTTACATTATGTGGGTCCCAGAAGAAGAAATGGAGAGAAAGGTGCAGAGATGAAATCTGAATACATAATAGCTGAGAACCTCCCAACCTAAGAAAGGACACAGACATCCAAGTCCAGAATCGTAGAGATTCCCAAATAAGATCATGCCAAAGAGGACCACACAGAGAAACATAATTAAAATGGTGAAAATTAAAGATAAAGAGAAACTATTAAAAGCAGCAAGGAAGAAGCAACAAATTACATGCAGAGGAACTCCCATAAGACTATCAGTTGACTTTTCAGTAGAAACTGTGCAGGCCAGAAGATCAAACATATTTAAAGTGGTGAAAAGGAAAAACCTACAACCAAGAATACTTACTCTATCTAGCAAGCCTTTCATTCAGATTTGAAGGAGTTTTATAGACAAGCAAAATTAGAGTTCAGCATCAACAAACTAGCTTTATAAGTAATGTTAAAAGGACTTCTCTAAATAGAAAAAAATATCAAAACTGAAAATATGAAAATTATAAAAGCAAACATTTATGAAGCTATTAGGAAGGTTAAAAGAAAAAAGCTGAATTGCCGTTAAAACTAGGGAAGCCACCATATTTAATTAGTGCCTGTTCCGTCAAATGTGAAAAAAAAAAGTCACAATTTACAAAAGATTTATTCTCATGAAAACCTTTGAAATGAACTATAAATCATTTTTCTTATGTAGGAGAAATTTGAAAGAGAAAATGCTAAGTGCTAATCCATAATAGTTTAGTCATGGAACTGGAATTAAACCGACATTATTGTTAGATTGCATTCCCTCTAAAATTCATAAGCTAAAGTCTTGACCCCAGCATCAGAGGATGGAACTTAATTCGGAAATAGGGTCCTTGCAGATGTAATTAGTTAAGCTGATGTCATCCTGGAGCAAAGTGAGTTCTTAATTCAACATGGCTTATATTGTTATAAAAAGAGGAGATTTGAACACAGAACAGAGAAACACGCACGTAGAAGGGCTGATGCGAAGAGGCACAGAATGCCATGGAAACAGCAAGGCAGACCCTGGGTGAACGTGCCTGCATGCCAAGATGCCAGTGCTTTGTAGCAAACCATGAGAACCAGGAGAGACCTACAGATCAGGTTGCCCCTATGAGTTTCAGAGACTAATTCTGCCAACTGGGCCCCCCAGCTGGCGCTAGTGGTAAAGAACTCCCTGCCAATGCAGGAGACACAGGAGACACAGATTCGATCCCTGGATCAGGAAGGTGCCCTAGAGGATGACATGGCAACCTGTTCCATCCAGTATTCTTATTTGGAGAATCCCATGGACAGAGGAGCCCAGTGAGCTACAGTCTATAGGGTTGCAAAAGAGTCATACACGACTGAAGTGATTTAGCACTCATGCACTCAACACTTCCAACTTCTTGATCTGGGTCTTCTAACCACTAGAACTGTGAGAAAATAAATTTCTGTTGTTTAAGCCACCTAATCTATGATATTCTGTCACAACAGCCCTAGCAAACTATCACACCCATATCTCTAAAATGTATAGTTTTTCCACATGTCTAATTATTTTCCCTCAAGCCACTTCCCTTTTAAACTTCATTTATACCACAAATATTTCCATAGAATAGTGCCAGGGTCCAGCCCCAGTGAATCCAGGTTGATTCGAAGGGGGGACGGCGTCGGCGAAGAAAACTTATTTATTTAGAAATAAAAAATAGATTAGGAAGAAATAGTATAGTAGGAAAATTAAGATGGAGAAAAGAAGGCTGAATAACTTGGTTTACGTGGAAAGCCAATAAAACCTTGAGACAAGACGTTTGCACCATCTACGTTAGGCCACCGGTGTCTGTTTAAATATCGGAGAGTGTCCCGCCCAGGGCTCGCTCTCTTAGGGATCTTAGCAGCTGGGACAGGTAAGTAGACATGGCGAGCCTCCGCGCCCCAGATGGGAATTCAGCCAGAAATTAGAGAAAATAGGAGACACGGGGGAAGCCCAGCATCAGTGCAAGACTCTCCAAGAGGGAAGGGAAGGGGAAAAGGGGAAAGAACGACATGGGGAAACCCAGCATCGGTGTAAGGCTCCAAGAGGGAAAGGGAAAAGGGGAAAAAAGGGGCCGTTTATTTTTCAAACTCAGCTTATAAACCCCAAGTTGTACATAATGGAATATGCAGAGTTATACAGGGGCAGCAGTCCTGACCCTCATTGAGACAAGGCTTTCTTTTTTGCATATCCTCCCGTTATAAAAGGTCTCAGGTGGTTTACATTATCTTTTGGCCAAGAGGCCTGTTAACATTTCTATGACTCTCTTCTGATGAGGTTTTGTTAACCAGAAGACTCATTTGTGTTAACCTTTCCAAAGTCTGAATGCCACTCTCAGAAAACACTAAACAAAAATACAGTGATTTGTAATAAAAGGAAGTATAGGGCCGTTTATTTTTCAAACTCAGCTTATAAACCCCAAGTTGTACATAATGGAATATGCAGAGTTATACAGGGGCAGCAGTCCTGACCCTCATTGAGACAAGGCTTTCTTTTTTGCATATCCTCCCGTTACAAAAGGTCTCAGGCGGTTTACATTATCTTTTGGCCAAGAGGCCTGTTAACATTTCTATGACTCTCTTCTGATGAGGTTTTGTTAACCAGAAGACTCATTTGTGTTAACCTTTCCAAAGTCTGAATGCCACTCTCAGAAAACACTAAACAAAAATACAGTGATTTGTAATAAAAGGAAGTATGTGATTTATAGCAAAAGAAAAGGTAATTTACTCAAAAGTTTAGTATTGCTAACATCAAAACTACTATATATCCTTTTCCATATTCCATTTACATTGATTACATCTTCCTGGGTGCCTGATAGATAAAAAAAATAAGGAGGTCTGGCAGCAATCATTGAGTCAACCGTGAAATCCTGTCACCAATATGAATTTGAAAAGGCTCTGAAACTTTAAGAGACTTTAAGGCTTTTGTGCCCCTCACAGTTGGGAGGGTGTGAGTAATTTACAAGCTTGTAGAAAGTCAAGGGAACTTGTTAGGCAGAATAGAGCGTTATCAAAGGGGGGTTGGGCTGAAACACTCCTTTCAAATGCAGAAGACCAAAGCCCTGAATTAACTTTTTCCAGAGAAAGTCAGAAAATAATGGGAAAACAGACAAATTCTTATTTTTCTGGGGTTCATGTTCAGGAAAAACCAGGGAGAAATCCGATGACTCAAATTGCCCTGCCATCTGAGTTTGCCACGTGACCCTGTCACGGGTGGGATTCCTCGCTCTGGCTCCCGACAGAATAGAATTCAATAGACAGTGTGACTGTATCCCAAGCATATCTAGTTTCACAGAAAATGAGCCAGTAAATACTTATTATTGAAAGAATTCTAGAAAAGAGACTTTTCTTAGCAAAGGTACCTAAAAAATCCTCGTCTTTAGAACTAAGGAAGGGTACGAGCTCATCTTTTCTACACTCAGTCATTACTGTCATTTAAGAGTTGTCCTTTGTATAAAGGGTCTAGAAACCCTGGAGCTAGATTCTCCAGAATTCACTGATGCATGATTCCAGTACCAATAACAGGGACTCTCAGATCTGGAAAATTAAAAGGAAAGCAGGAACTTCCCTGCCATAGAAATCACAGACCACCCTAGATTTTATCAGACCTGGTATATTGCATTAACTAGTGGACCCTGCCCCATGAATCTCACCTTTTTCAGATCTGTATGTCTGTCCAATACTTTGGCCACCTGATGCAAAGAGCTGACTCATTTGAAAAGACCCTGATGCTGGGAAAGATTGAGGGCAGGAGGAGAAGGGGACTCCAGAGGATGAGATGTTTGGATGGCAACACCAACTCAATGGACATGTGTTTGGGTGGACTCTGGGAGTTGATGATGGACAGGGAGGCCTGCGTGCTGCGGTTCATGGAGTTGCAAAGAGTCAGACACGTCTGAGCGACTGAACTGAACTGAACTGATGTCTGTCTGAAATACTCCTACATGACCTGTTAGGAAGGAACAACATTTAGATCCTATTACTGAGACTAACAGTTACTGATGCTCATTCTGACTGTTCAAGTAGACTTCCCAAAGAAGAGAAATGAAAGTGTTAGTTGCTCAGTCATGTCTGACTCCTTGCGACCCGGTAGACTATAGCCCACCAGGCTCTTCTGTCCAGGGAATTCTCCAGTCAAGAATACTGGAGTGGGTTGCTGCTGCTAAGTCACTTCAGTTGTGTCCAACTCTGTGTGACCCCATAGACAGCAGCCCACCAGGCTCCCCCGTCTCTGGGATTCTCCAGGCAGGAACACTGGAGTGGGTTGCCATTCCCTTCTCCAATGCATGAAAGTGAAAAGTGAAAGTGAAGTCGCTCAGTTGTGTCTGACTCTTGGCGACCTCATGGACTGCAGCCTATCAGGCTCCTCTGTCCATGGGATTTTCCAGGCAAGAGTACTGGAGTGGGGTTGCTTTTCCAAAGGAGTTCCTGTGATAAATCTACTTAAACATTCTAGAGTGGTTTCCATCTTCCTGACTGAATCTTGTCTGTTAAGGTGACAAGAGATGTGCAGAATAATTTTTTTTTTTTTTTCCTGGTGAGCTTCCACTTTGAGAATCTTATCACTGTGAATGCAGAAATAAGATGTAATTTCCAGAGATAGAAATACATATTTTTCTTATACTCAGCAGGCATTTTAACTGAGAAAGACTACACTTTGGCATCTAGAAGTGAGTCTCAAACTCACTTCCTACCTGAGGTATTAAAAAACAGAAAGAAAAAACTCCAAGCACAGTGAGTTTATGGAAGTACATGTGTCCAGACAATCCATTCTAGCCTCTGTAGCAGTTTCTTACAAGTAATACCTGGCTCTTTCCTCTGATGGTAGCAAATATAGGTTGCTTGAATTCACATGACCTTTCCTTTAAACTGCCTTGAAATGTATACACTTGTGATTTTTAATTACACTCTCATCTTTTTTCTCTTTCCAATCCCAAATTATCTGTTGTCAATTAACTCTAGACATTTTTCCAATCAATAAGATAAAGCATATGTTCCAACAGGAGGATAAATATTCATTAAACACCCAGCTTAAAAAAAAAAAATCCAAACTTAGTTACTGCCATATTAAAGCAACTTAAATGATTTTTGAGTTTGTCTCTGAGAAAGACACATGTAGTAAAATCAATACATGAATAAAAGAAAAAGGGACCTATTTCATCACTAATATTCAAATGGGGCTGCTTTATTTACAAAGGTGTGATCTCTGAGACCTTTGAAATGAATCATTTCTTCATTATGGATGTTCTAAAATTACATAGATCATTAATCGTCCTAATAGACAATCTACAGACTTCAAGTATTATTTTAAAAGAATAGTGTTTGACATAGCAGTTGTTGTTGTTGCTGTTTTTGAAAGCCATTAGTGTTATTTCCTTGCAGTTACCGATTACTATGGTTTACTTTTAATCTCAAAAAGAGTTTTTATATTATAATATACTTCATTTTGTGATTTACTGAAATCTGATTCATTAGATCATTTTCTCTCTTTGAAATAATTCATTTAAATGTCTGATTTATTCTCATTCCCTTCACCTTCTTGGAAAAATAGTCTGGAATTGAAAAAAATTAAATATAATAATATCTATAACTTAAAAAATAAAACCATTTTGTTTAGAAGGATTTTGATAGATTTTTCTCTGTATTCAAATAAATTCAGACAGTTAATGAAACTGATTTAATAATGAATAGAGTGGGGAAAAGACACAGAAATTTTGAAATATTGGTGGTATAGGGTGAACATCTAAAATTTATTTATCTTCCCATAAGGAAGTGACAATTAAAAATATTTCCTTTAAGTCTTAAAAAAAGGGTTTTGTTATAAGTAGAACAAAGGCATAATCTACTTGAATTTGTTTTTTTTTTAAATTACAATACTTATGTGACTAGAGTTCATTTTTGTCTAAGTCCAACATAAATACCATCATAGATAGAAAGAAATCAGCGAATTTCTCTGATTTAAATTTTGAGTTACTAAGTATATTATCTTCTTTAAATATCTTTGTTTACTAGTCAAGGCTATAATTTTTCCAGTAGTCATGTATGGATGTGAGAGTTGGACTGTGAAGAAGGCTGAGCCCTGAAGAATTGATGCTTTTGAACTGTGGTTTTGGAGAAGACTCTTGAGAGTCCCTTGGACTGCAAGGAGATCCAATTAGTCCATTCTGAAAGAGATCAGCCCTGGGATTTCTTTGGAAGGATTGATGCTAAAGCTGAAGCTCCAGTACTTTGGCCACCTCATGCGAAGAGTTGACTCATTGGAAAAGACTCTGATGCTGGGAGGGATTGGGGGCAGAAGGAGAAGGGGACGACAGAGGATGAGATGGCTGGATGGCATCACCGACTTGATGGACATGAGTCTGAGTGAACTCCGGAAGTTGCTGATGGACAGGGAGGCCTGGCGTGCTGTAGTTCATTGGGTCACAAAGAGTCAGACACAACTGAGCGACCGAACTGAACTGAACTGATACACTTTTAAAATGACAGAAAAGGTGCTCTAAGTCTAGGGCACACTTTTGGCTTGCCAACTTCAATAAGGGAATAATTGAACCAAAACTTCTTTCTTTATCCTGCTTTTCTATTTTACCTGTGAAGTTAAAGTTATAAAATATTGGATCGGGAATTTGAGTTAATTCCAGGAGATACATACACATATATATATATATATAGTAATTATTTTCAAGAAATGCAAATAAAATGATGGAAAGGAAATTTTGTTTAAAGAAATACAGAACTAGTTTTCTATTCACAGAAAGAAAAATTTAAATTATTTTTCTGATGTCACTATGAAAATAAGTATTGATATAATAAATGTGGTTCTTTGCTTTTTGATGCCTTAGTATTTTTCTGTTATCTGTTGTACTCATAACTTCCCAAAGAGGAAACTGCACTGTCTAACCAGTGCACTGAAGTTTAATTAAAAAGACTTGATTCATAGGAAAGATGAGACAAAAAGAAGCAATTTGACTTGTGAAAATTACTGATTAATTATCACCTTACACTAAATAAATTCCTTCTAATTCAAAACCTTTAAAAATATTATTATCCAATTCCTGATTTAGTATTTTTGTACTTGAGAAGGCATGTATTTGCTGATCATTCTGTAACTCTTTTTCTGTTCCATGATCCATCTTTATGCTAATATGTAATGTTAGTTTTTTAATTGTCATTTCCTAAAATAAAAAAAAATAATGGTTAATTAAATATATAGTCAGATAAGCCTGGTTTTAAATCCTGGTTTCCCCATTTGCTTAACTGTAAAATGCTGGAAAAGTTACTTACTTTCTCCGAGACTTAATTTCTTTGCAATTAAAATGAGATAATTAAATAGATGAGAAGTAAGCTTGAAAAATAAATGAGATAAATGGAAAAGTCTTGGATACAGGCTTGGTACTTACAAATGTTCCATAAAAGG
The DNA here is from genome assembly GCA_006408695.1 of Aepyceros melampus. Taxonomy (NCBI): domain Eukaryota; kingdom Metazoa; phylum Chordata; class Mammalia; order Artiodactyla; family Bovidae; genus Aepyceros; species Aepyceros melampus. The sequence continues at coordinate 12,635 of SJXQ01007167.1, forward strand.
AAAGAAAATAAATTGCAAGAAAAGTTGTTCATTCTATATTCTCTTCAATCTTATTTAAAGTGATGTTTCAAATAATTTAGTGTGTATAATTTCCTACATTTAGCAGCTAAGTATTCTTACTCTTTGTAAACTTGATTTCAAAGTGATTATCCAGAATTCCCTAATTACACATATCTTTCTTCTTCCCTTACTCTTTTTTATCTTTTCTTTCTTCCTTTCTTTCTTCTTCTATGCATTTCATATATATATATGTATATATATACACACACACACATGCACACATATATATGTATGCGTTTGTATGTGTGTGTATGTATACAGTGAACCCCTTGCCACAGGAGGTATCCCAGCCAGCAGCAGCAAATGACCTTGCCAGAACACTGTAGGTTGCAAACTGAGCTATGACAATGTTTCCCAATCTTGCAATATATTAGGCTTACCTAGTGAACTTTAATGTTCACTAGGCGAACATTCAGAAGGCGATGGCACCCCACTCCAGTCCACCATGGAAAATCCCATGGGTGGAGGACCTGGTAGGCTGCAGTCCATGGAGTCGTGAAGAGTCGGACATGACTGAGCGGCTTCACTTTCACTTTTCACTTTCATGCGTTGGAGGAGGAAACGGCAACCCACTCCAGTGTTCTCGCTTGGAGAATCCCAGGGACGAGGGAGCCTGGTGGGCTGCTGTCCATGGGATCGCACAGAGTCGGACACAACTGAAGCGACTTAGCAGCAGCAGTGAACTTTAAGTGAAATTCACATAACTTGGCCCAACTTACATCTAATAAATTCAATGTTAGTGAATGTAATTCATGAACTCATTGTTTTTTAGCTACTAAATCATGTCTAACTTTTTTTGTGACCCCATGGACTGTAGCCCACCAGGCTCCTCTGTCCATGAGATTTCCCAGTCAAGAAAACTGGAGTTGGTAGCCACTTCCTTCTCCAGGGGATCTTCCTGAACCAGGGATCAAACTCATGTCTCCTGCATTGGCAGGCAGGCTGTTTATCATTAAGCCACCTGAGAAGCCCAAACCATGAATATGGATTGCTAAAAATTCCACTGTGTGATTTTGGTCTATTTGGTCTGTAAATGGTATTTCAGGACAACTGGTCTAGATAGATTATTTTTAGTTACAAATGCTGTATTGCTAAAATTAATACAGAGAATCAGTTTCTTTGCTCCCATCTGACTTCCTACTGACCATTAAGGCAATTTGGATTCTAGCCCTCAGCCAAAATAAACTCTTTATTTGAGATCAGATTGTAATTACATTTTTATCTGTACACTCAATAAAAGTTTATTGAGTATATAATAGGTCCCAGGCACCATTTCTTCAACCCCCTGACATCTTAGATTAATGGCTCTTCAAATTCTTTCTCACATTCCAGAAAGTCCAAAGTTCTTGTGTACTCAGCCCATAAAAAAACAGAATACCTCAAAAGATTCCTTCAACTCCAAGATTTTATTTTCAATGATAAAATAAATATGAGTGAAGAGAAACTCCGGGAGTTAGTGATGGACAGGCAGTCCATGGAGTCCAGTCGCAGGTTGGACATGACTGAGTGACTGAAATGAACTGAAGTGAACTAAAGAGGAAAACCTACTCACAAGCTGGAGCCTTGCTGCTCTGGGGACGTCTGCAAGCCTGACAGATGGCCTGGATCCTGCCTGAATTACCACACACCACCTCTCCTTCTGGACCACACAGCATAAAGTAACATGAAGACGGTAGCTACTCTCATTCCTGGCTCAGTACTGCATCGAGCTCACTTCATTGTATTTGTGAAAATCATTTTTCTACATTGTTTCAGTTAAGAATGCTCTGAGGAAAATTTAGAAACACACCAAGAGCTCAGAAATGCTAAATGAAATGCAAAATATTTGCCAAAAGCAGTGTCATTTCTGAGAGGGACACATTTTAGTCATAACATACAGATAACTCAGCAAATCAAATAAGTACTTGATTATTCAGTTATCTATGTCTCAACTGGTTTAGTATAAATTGTTTACAAATGGATTTACTTTGGTTTACAAAGAGCTAGTCTCACAGGTGTGGGTGGGGGGGTGTATTTATGCTATTGTATCTGTCTAAGGATTCCATCTATTATTTACTCAGCTAGCAAAAAAAAAAAAAAAAAACAATGAAAAACAGCAAAGTGAAAGTTGCTCAGTTGTGTCCGACTCTTTGTGACCCCATGGCCTATACAGTCCATGGAATTCTCCAGGCCAGAATACTAGAGCGGGTAGCCATTCCCTTCTCTGGGGGATCTTCCCAACCCAGGGACTGAACCCAGGTCTCCACATTGCCGGCAGATTCTTTACCAGTTGAGCCACCAGAGAAGCCCAAGAATACTGGAGTGGGTAGCCTATCCCTTCTCCAGTGGATCTTCCCCACCCAGTAATTGAACTGGGGTCTCCTGCGTTGCAGGCAGATTCTTTACCAGCTGAGCTACAAGCAAACTTGAGTCAAAATATTTTGTTATAGAATTGCTTACCTCAATAATTTTAGAAAGAAGGTCACTGCTTCCCTAGCACTTTTTTTTTTTTTTTGCAATACATGTGATAAAAACTGTCACCAATGGTAAATAGATTCCCACTCACATGTCAAATCCAATAACTGGTAGCAAGTATTTGGAGCACTTGGGCTTTGCTGGTAGCTCAGCTGGTAAAGAATCCACCTGCAATGCAGGAGACCCCGGTTTGATTCCTAAGTCAGAAAGATCTGCTGGAGAAGGGATAGATAGGCTACCCTGTCCATTATTTTTGGGTTTTCCTTGTGACTCAGCTAGTAAAGAATCCACCTGCAATGCAGGAGACCTGGGTTTGATCCCTGCATTGGAAAGATCCCCTGGAGAAGGGAAAGGCTACCCACTCCAGTGTTCTCGCCTGTAGAATTCCATGGACTATAGTCCATGGGGTATATTTGGAGTACAGGTCTGTGAAGGACTGGGAAGTCATGGCCACACTTTCCAGTAATAAGTGCCCAGACAGGATGGTGAACTGCTGTGGACCAGGACAGGGGTGGACTTAGGTCAGTCTTGCCTGGAAGTCAACACTATCATGGTATATTATGATGATCTGTTTATGTCTGTCACCCTTATGGACATACACGACTTCAGGAGAGGGATTATATTTTATTATTTTGTACCATCAATAGCCAGTACACTAGAATTACCTAACAGCAACTTGAAGAATGACTGGGAGGCAAGAAGGCAAGAAGTCATGCTGGTAGATTGCTTGTCTTTCCAAAGGTAAAATCAAGTATCTCTGTATGTGATGACTTGACTATAACTCATACCCTCTCCACTATTTCACTCAATCTAGCCTTCCACCTCAGAGAAACTAGGAACAATTTTGGCTACTCACTCAACCCTATTTTTTTTTTCAAAATGACCTTTTGTGATTTTTTAAAATTAATTTTTATTTTTTAGTTTGTTTTGCTTTACAATACTGTATTCGTTTTGCTATACATTGACATGGATCAGCCACGAGTGTACATGAACTCCCAATCCCGACCCCCACCTTCCCCCTCCCACCCCACACCTTCTCCCTGGATTATCCCCTTGCATCAGTCCCAAGCATCCTGCATCCGCATCGAACTTAGACCGGCGATTCGTTTCACTATATTTCCAGTCTGTTAACTCCTCATGCTCACTATTATCCTATAAACATTTCTTTCTCTCTCTGTGTCTTTTTTTTTTTTTTTAATTTAACAACCTCTTCCAAGGTGAAGATACCATTAATTTAAAGACAACAGACATATACATACTCAGAAATTTCCAGTTTTTTTAAAGCAAATTATCAAAATATTTTAGTTTTAAAGCTAACATTTATTTTCAACATATATATTTATCATATATTTCTAGAATTCAGTAATTTCCAGGTGACTGCCCTTTTAGTAGACACATTGGCATTATCTTTTCTTGCTTCTCTCAACAGCAGCACATTTTTTTTTCACTAATGTCACTAATAAGAAGAAAATAAAGTAGATCCTATTTATTTTCAGTTTGTTAACAATTCAAGAAGAAGGAGTTAAATTGAGTATAATGAAGATATGAGATTCCTTGGAAGTTTGTTAAAGGCGTGCTTATCACCATGGCTGTGAGCAATCACAATTTGGTGTTTTTAATGAGATTGAAATAATTAGATAGTTACACAAAGGCCACCTGGTCCCTGGACAACCACACAAGACTGAACAAGTTTCTTCCTTTTTTTCCTAAGCAATTACTCATTGATTAAGCATTTACTGATTATCTAAGTGAAGCATTTGAGAGATGTATAAATCTCTGCTATACCTGGCTTCATAAGGAATTTCCAGTGCATCTGAGGAAAGGGTATTCACACAAAGAAAAGAATATAATATGGAATTATAAAATAAGAGCCACCATCTAATAACCTTGAAGTCCTCTTTGACATTGTCCTCTCTTTTATGAGCCCTAAGGCCAAGTCTTGTTGAGTCTTCCTGCAAAATATTTCTCTAATGCATCCACTTCTGTCCAGGTTGGCTGTCACCAATCTTATTCTAATCAATTATCTCTATAAATTTTTCTTGGGATCCCTTCCTGCTTAGTCTCTGCTCCCTCTAATTCATTTTCACAGCAAGGTTATGTTCTTCAAAATCCATTTGATCTTTTGTTGGAATCTCATTAATAGCCTTCTGTTTCTCTTGAAAAAGAATTTGAAATTCCCTTTCCATCTAGCCCTAACCTCTCCACAAGCCTCAACCTTATAACTCCCACCTTTGTTCTCTGAGATTGTTACCCTGTCTTTGTTGTTTTTATACCTACATTGTTTTGACAGCAAGGAGAGTGTTACTTTTTTCTTACATCCTTCATAGACATTAAAACAATGTCTAGCATGTGGTGGTTGTTGGAGAAATACTTCCTAATTATTAGAGGAAAAAATCAGAAAGATAGTGGAAGGCTAGAAAATAAAATGACAGAAATGAAGAAATATTTTTGCCCTACTGTATACCAGATATGAGCTTCGCAGGTGGTACTAGTGGTAAAAAAAAAAAAAAAAAAAAAAACCATCTTCCAATGCAGGAGACACAAGAGATGCGGGTTTGATCCCTGGGTCAGGAAGACCTCTTGGCGGAGGGCGTGGCGACCCACTTCAGTACTCTTTCCTGGAGAATCCCATGGGCAGAGGAGCCTGGCAGGCTACAATCCATAGAGTCACAGAATTGAACATGACTGAAGCAACCTAGCGCACACAGGAACCAAATATTATGTATGCATTATCTCAGTTAACTTTACTAATCCTCAGAGACAGGCAATTTTGTTGCTGATGAAACTTCTTTTATAAAGTTAAAATGTTTCCACAGTCACAAAATAGTACTAACTCATAAAACTGGGATTCAAACCTAGGTTTCTATGATTTGCTCTGCTAAGACACTTACAGTATCTGAATTATTTTAATTTTAACCCAAAGGAA